>PVKN010000415.1:40031-79639 GCA_004027915.1 Capromys pilorides | reverse complement strand
TTTATTAATTTTTCATACCCATAGCTAGTAATCTGAACAACTACTTTGAAGATAACAACATGCAATAAAACAACCATTATTGATTTCCTGATATTCTCTATCATTTTTAATATTTTTATTCTCTTTAAAATAAAATTTTAAAAAGTAGCCTTCAGAGGGTGATTGCTCTAGAATCTAAGTAGGATCACATTCCTCTTCTGCATGAAGCCCGGAGCGACTCCCAGCGTGCAGCACAGCGCTCTGTCTCCCCAGCACGTTACTCAAGGCCTGCACAGTCCTGGTGCCGCCTCCCTCTCCATCCAGGTCCCTCGGCCTCCCATTGATCTGTTTGTGATGTCCCCAACTTCTCTGCCACTGCAGCCTCTAGGGACCTTTACTTGCTCTTTGCCCTCTTCCTGAAGCTCTCTGTGCAAACACACAATTGCTGTAAAAGGGCCGTGGTCCCCAGGTGAACCGCGTGTCCAGGGTCCAGGAAGAGCGTAGATTTGCAAAACTGGAAAAGGAAAACATGGGTTCCCAAATTGGAGTTCTTGTTTGTCATATTGATCCTCATCAAAATTAAAAAATAGTTTCATAAGTGGATTGTCTGAGACAACAGAAAACAGTGAAACAGGAGTCTTCAGAGGCTGACCCAAAATAAGTCAATAGTGACTGCTTTCTTTATTGACATGTGCCTTGGTCCTCTGGACTCAGAAAGACTCAGGAAAGACGGCCGTAGACCGCCTCTGTCATGAGAAGCTGTGAACTGGGGAGGCTGATTGTGGCTTGTCAACAAATCCATCCTGAAAAGTAGTGACAAATGGATTACTTTCCATCCTGAGGTTGGTGGCTGGTGACATGGCAGGAGATCCTGACCCGACTCCCACATTGCTCGACATGTTGCTGGCTAATATGCCCGCCGAGTTTGTAGAATTCACAAAAGTTTCCAAGAGCAGCTAATATGGTGAAAGAGTTCATTTTGGTAAATCAGAAGGATGGGGTTGTGTTACAAAAATTAACTTTCATAGGGATTTATCTGAAGTTCTATATTTAGGTTCCAAGCCCATGGCACGCCTAGAGAATGGGGACGATCTGGCATGTCAGAGGTTCATGAAGGGAGAAGATTAAGATGAGTTTTTGTTAATTCTTAAGCTAATTTAAATCCAAATTTAAGCTAATAATAGAATGTCAAGCTGTAAGGCAGGAGTTAAGATGGTTAATATAATCTTAGACCACATCACTAGAATGGAGGCTTTAGATCATTGAGGAATCATAGCTCTCCTTTATTTATACTTGTGAGACAACCTCCCTCCCTCCCTCCCTCCCTCCTTCCCTCCCTCCCTCTCTTCTTCCCTTCCTCCCTTCCTTCTCTCTTCCCGCCTTCCCTCCCTTCTTCCCTTTTTCCTGTTCTCCCTTCCTTCATTCATTCAATGTGTGCTCAGCACATCTTGGGTTATAGGTTTCATATAAGCATTACAAACCAGAAGCTTGTGCAATCAGATCCCTCCCATTAAGGGGCTCCTGCCTGGTGAGGGAGAAAATCAGTGACCTAGGTCCAGAGTGAGGAGGAGCGTTAAGTCTGAGAACATGGAGATGAGAAGGAGGACGAGGGGGAGGCTCTGCTCTGTGAAGCTCACCAGGAGACCAATCTAGAAGGCATCCAAGCAGAGGGAGCCAGGCAAGTCCTGCAGCTGGAGAAGGCTGGTGGGGCTGGAGCCCGGCAGGCCAGGTGGAGTGTAGGGCAGGTGAGGGCAGAGAGGCAGTGAGGCACGGAGGTAAGTGGGAGGGAGAAGTGGGATGTTGCTCTTCCATGGCTCTGAAGTTCCAGTTGTGCAAGTTGATTAAATCCTAGAGATCCACTGTGCAGCATTGTCACTCTAGTTCCTAGCACTGTATGGTACATGCAAACATGTGGAGGGTACACCTCATAAAAGCATCCCAAACATGCTATAAAGAAGGAGCATGTGGTGCACCCCACTGGCTGAGACTCATTGGTGTGGAGGGTTCATCCAGGTCTCGTAGGGATCAGTGTAGATGCCTGGAGAACTTGAGCCTGGGGTTACAACTCCTTTGTGGTTCTCAGCAGGTGAGACCACTGTGTGAGCGAAGCAGTCGACCAGAAGAGAACACTGTTGTTCTTTAAAGAGGGGTGCGATGATCTGTGTCGAGGCAGAGAGGATGTGGAGGGGACAGCTTTGCAACCTCCCGCGAGGTTAGAAGCCAGCAGGGCCTGCTGACGGATTGGGGTGGGGAGTAAAGGACAGGGTGAGGCAGGCTCTTCCATCTAGGTGCCACTGACTGTGAGGGACATTGCAGTCTGGGCAGCCCGGGAGGCGGGGGCCACCTGAGCATCTTAGACCCGCACATGCTGAGATGCCGGCTGGAGTTCCAAGGAGGAGACTGAAATGAGCCTGGAATTCCCAGGAGAGGCAGAGCCGGGAGCCTGGCTTTGCAATAAGGAAGTGGCATTTATTGTTGCCTCTTAGACCAGGGGAACCATCTCCAGCGATGCACAAGGGGACACTGTCTGCCTGGGGTGGGGCCAGAGGCTGGGCCAGATTGGCTCTCATGCTGGGACTTTATGAACAAGTCCAAGCCAAGCACCCTCCTGAGAGAGGCAGGGAGGCCGGGGTTGGCAGCGCCCTTGAGGCCAGAAGGAGCTGGCTCCATCTAGGTAGAGACTGGTGATGCTTCGGCAACAGTTTGGGACCAAAGACTCATCCACTGTGCCACTTGCCAGTGGGCGGCAGTGCTTCAGCCTCTGCCCCTGGGTGGATGTCCGTCATCTCCCCTGCAAACTGAGACAGCTGGGTAGGTCTGGGAGCGGGAGCCATGCTCCAGGAGTTTGTAATTCCATAGCTGATCCTCCACTTAGCAGCCCTCAACCTTTGCCTCACCAGAATGTTGTTCAGAAGCACAAGCAGCTCCCCTGGGCCTCGGAACACAAGAAACAAGCTCCAAATTCCACACAATTCCCTGAGCAGCGCTCTCCTCCATCAGCAAAGCATCTTGGGGAGCAGTGAGAGAGAGAGAGAAAGAGAGACAGAGAGAGAGAGAGAGAGATAGAGAGAGAGAGAGAGAGAATTATTAGAAGGAAAACATGGAAGCTGCCTTCATTTATTTTAAAAAGTACATCACTCACTGGCATTGTATTATTAGTCACAGCTGCCTGGGAACCTACTTCTCTAGTGATTTGCAGCCACAGCGGGGACCTCTAGCAGGTCGGTGTTGCAAACCACAACTGCAGACAACAGAGGACCAGAACAGACTGATAAGCAGGGGAGGCATGAACAGCTCTAGTTTTAGGAGTCAGTAGCCTAGGTATGGTGGTGCATTCCTGCAATCCCAGAGCTCGGCAGGCTGAGGCAGGAGAGCGAGGTGAGTTTGAGACTACCCTGGGCTACAGAGTGAGCTCAAGGCCAGCCTGAACTACATAGTGAGACCCTATTTCAAAAAGACCAAAATGAAATAAATAAGAGTGAGTCAGCAGCCTCCTCCTGCAGACAGGGAGGACAAGCTCCCTGGTAGGAGGTGTGTGAGAGACAGCTGCAGGAACTCAGGTGGCCACGGTGACAGGCAGGCATAGAATGGGGCAGGGAGGCCAGGAAAGACAAGGGCCATCCTGGGCTCTCCTGCTAGCCTCTGTCCAGAAAGACCCCAGTGGAACTGAGTGTAATCAGAGGCTGAGGGACAAGTAGCCAGCGGCCTCGGGTGCCAAGGAAGTCCTTCTGCCCCCCCCCCCCCCCACCGCAAGCTTTGTGTCACCCAGCAATAGTGAGGAGGGAGCCACCAACACATGCAGGAGGAATCTGCATGCTCTGCTGGAGGTGGGGGAAGGCCTGGGGGTGGGGACTCAGCTCAGGGGGAAGGACAGATGCCCGGAGCTCCTTGGGCTGCTGCCCTGGCAGACCTTTGGCTAAGAACAAGCTTTTTCCTCCCAAGAGGGTGGAAGTCACTGTTTTCTTGTCTTCGTTGATGAACAGATTCTGGGTGGCAGGAGTCACCATAGAAACAGGTGCTATCTTAAGCAAATGAGCCTTATTAACCTTAAGAGTGGTGGAGTTTTCACAAGATTGCACATATAGGGTAGGAGAGAGAGCGGGGCTGGTGGAGGGAGAGCCAGGGTGGCTGGGAGCCATGTTGCCGTGGCTCTGGGTGTGGAGGCATGTGTGTGTGTGTGTGTGTGTGTGTGCACGTGCACACACACTGAATGTGCATGGAGCCCATCTACATGTTCTTCTGTAAAGCCGTTTCCCAGGAGGTGAGCCCAGGCTCTGCCTTTGCCCTAAGAACTGAGCATCCCCCCACCTACCCAAAGAGACCTCCACCTCCTTGGAACTGGACTCAAGGCTTCAGGGACAAGAGCCCATGGAAACCCTCAACTCTTCCTCCCTCCACTGTCCCAATTCCCCACCATGTCCGCTTGTCTGCTGCACGTCAGGAGCAGGTTCCTTCTGGAAGATCGAGGCAGCCAGGAAGCAGGGCCTTTGCTATTCCGGAAGGCAGTGCAGTACCACAGAAGGAGCAGGATACTGACACCAGGTGGACCTGACCAGTTACAAACCTTCAGGAGCCCCACTGTGCCACAAGCAAAGACACAGTGGACCTCACTGGACTGATTCGAGACTCACACATAAGACTGTCCCCTGCCTGTGACCTGTCTGCTTTCTAGGCTGAGGAAGATGCTTTCATCTTAGGGACAGGATTAATCTTTCTGCTGATCTACCGGTCACAGCACCTGCCATGAGTTCTGTGCTCTGCTAGGTCTTGGGGGGCGTGGAGAAAGGTCAGAACAAAGATCCTGCCCCCTGTGGGCAAGGAGGGCACAGATCAGGCTTGGACCATGGCCGTGGGAGGGGTTTTGGAGGTGGTAGGTTTGGGATGGGCAGGAAGAAGCGTGACAAGAAAGAGTGTGTATTCATCTCTGAAGGCTAAAGCAACCAACTTCCAGACTGTCCTCGGTTTTGAAAGATTAAAAACAAAATCAGCATCCTCCCTAGGATCCAGGGCTCTGCGGCAGCTCCAAGAAGTTTGTCTGCTGCCCCCTGCAGCCCCTCCTCAGGCAGGACACTCTGCCCTGGCCAGCTCTCACTCCAGGGGACAAAAGTGACTGCCATCCCTGGGCCTTTCCGCCTTGTGTCCCCTGCAGTCTGAGGGGCAGTTTCCACAAGAAGATAGGCTGAAGCCATCCTGCCCAGAGACTGTGCACCTGGGATGGCTCTGGGAGGGGAACTTTATATTCCTTTGTCCATAAGAATAAAGGATGCCGGGGCTGGGGCGAGAGCTCCATGGCACAAGTGCCTGCCTGGCAAGTGCAAGGTCATGAATTTGAACCCCGGTCTTGCCAAAAAAAAAAAAAAGAATGAAGGATCCCACAAATCCCTGAAACTGGGACAGGGCTACCAGCAGAGAGGTGGTCTCTTCTCTGCTTCAGAGTTGTCTAGAACCCCAGAGCCAGAAAGAAGATCTGTCTTGTCCTATCTGCATCTGGCAGATGACGACATTGGGACCCAAGGTCACCCGTGCTACCCAGGGACACACCTCAGCTGTAATCACACTGCTGTTCCTGCTCCCTGCCCCGGCCTTGCTGCACAAGAGAAGCCACCATCAGCCTGTGGCTGGTGGGCCCAGGGTGGTCCCCGACTGGTACCCAGGCAGCGGCTTCAGTCAGAGCCCACTGCCACAAAGAAGAAAGCTCTCCCTTGATTCTACGCTCCCGTCTCTCATCTCTCTCTTCCAAACTTAGAATCTGGTGTTTTGGAGCCTTAACTGGCCCCTGCTAAGAACCACAGCTATAGATTCCAGAGAAGTTTTCCCATCTACCCATCCCCATCTCCCGAATTATCTCCCCTATTGGTTTTAGAGGTGTTGAAATTTCCTTAACTGCAGAGATAAGATCACAAAGCAGTGGAACATCTGGCTGAAAGGGTCACTTACAGGGGTGGGGGTGGGGATCACAGACACTTGAGTGACCTGGGGGCAATGGCTAGACTGAGAGGAGGGCAGGGCTGGAGGCCCTTGGCCAGTGTCGGGGAGTCACAGGAAAGAAGAAGCACACCCGAGCTTGTCTCCCTGAACAGGGCACTCCTTCCTCTTTACCAGCAGCCCCCAATGTTTGTTTGATTGGTCATTTGGTTGGGTTTTGGGGGGACTGAAGGTTTTGTTTTGTTTCATTTTGTTGAGACAGGATCTCACTGTGTAGTTCAGGCCGGACTTTAACTCAACTATGCATCCCAGGCTGGCCTCCAACTTGCAGTGATCTTCCTGCCTCAGCCTCCCAAGCACTGGGATTACAGCCCTGCACCCCCATGCCCAGCAGTGCCCCCAGTGTCTGCTCCACTTCTTAGCATTTCTATGCTCCTAGGTTTGAGTCTGAGTAATGACATGCCTTGGCTAGCAGCTCCTGGAGAAGCAGGCCTGGCATGCTGTACCTGCCATGAAAGGCCACATGGGGAAGCCCCAAGGTGGGTCAGGAAGCAGAAGAGAGAGCTGAGCTCGCAGCCCCAGGCCTTCGCTGTGGTTTCTGCAGGAAAGAACCACCAGGCACTGTAGCAAATCCGAGCGAGCTTCGGATACCAGCTGGCATCGTGTCCATGGGATCCAGACTGCAGGATGGTGGCAGCCAGCTGTCTGACCCATCCCCTGGGTGGCCTCGAGCAGCAGGAGCTCTATAAGGAGAGATGCTTAGTGCATGAGAGTCAGGTGAGGGGCACTGGGGGAATGGTGTTTGGTTGGCTGCGGTGTCTGCCTGGCTCACAGCTTGCATCTCTGGGAATCAGCAAGTGCTGAAAGGCATCTCTCTCCTGAGGGAGTGAAGCTCCAGGGTGCCAAGGCATCATAAAATAGAGAAAATAAGACATATGATTATTACACCTAGCACCCTTTCTCTCTAGATGCTGCTGTCTTTTTTTAAAAAATTGCACTGAATTAAAAAAATAAATAAATAAAAGCTCCAAGACCTGTCCTTTCCCTGGTCTTCCACTCAGCGTTTGGTCTGTGCTGCACAGCGTAGCACCTAATTCCACACTCTCATTTCCTAGTCCTCCCAGGGTGCTCGCCCCAGTTTCCCACTCCTATGGAAGGCACCGCTCTCCTCCCTCCTGACCTGACAGGGATCTGGCCCTGGCCGCAGAGCATCATGGTCATTCTTAGCATCAGTTCTTCCTGGTCACCGCCCTGCCAGCCTGCTCCTCACCCTTCCCTCCTGCATCTCTTCCACACTGCCACAATGTGCTGTGTTGTCCCTCCCACCAACAATGGCAAGGCTCCTCCCCCAGTCCTGACCACGTGGCCCTGCAGCAGCCTCCTTCCACAACCTCACGCCCCCACCACTGCTCCCTAGCAGCCTCTTACTCCTTCTTCTGAACCTCGTGCCTCAACACCCCTTCCTGAAGCAGCCTTTTCACTCCTGTCTTCCCCAGTTTCCAAACTCTGCATGACAGCCACCCCATAAGCTCACCAACTTTAAGTCAAAGTGTTTATCTTGTGTCCTCCAAGGTAAGCTGAGGAGTTGGCTGTCGAAGTGGCAGCCAGCTGTCTGACCCATCCTTTCTGGTTGTGCCTATCTGGGGTGCTGACATTCTCTGTTGAGATGTTCCTTGGTCTGTGTCAAGAATGTCTCCTTAGGCAACAGGCTGTTGTGGCCATCCTGTCCTCTCTCCAGAGCAGGCACAGAGTGCTCCTGGAGGGAAGCTTCTCATCCATCGCTTACTGTGGGCCACAGCACTGATGACCTGTTCAACTCAGCTCTCTGCTGGACATTGTGGTGAGGAGGGGGGCTATGGAGAGCTAGAATTAAATTCCCACCCCCAAGGAAGTCAAAACTGGGGAAGACTCTGTCTCTACCACACGCTCATGCGCACACACACAGAGACACACACTCCATTTGAGAATTGCCGAGAGAGCCACACAAAGCTATATGCTAAAGAGCCTAATAGTCATCCCGACTTACACAGCTTCTTTGTTTGGTTTGGCTTTGATTTGGCAGCGGTGGGGAAGGAACCCAGGGCCTTGCACATGATAGGCAAGCTCTGCCACCGAGCGACAGCCGCAGGCACTGAGTCACCGCCTTTAATCCCTCTTTGCACTTGCCACCAGCAGAGTCTCAACAATGTGAAGCCAGCCATGAGGACTGACTTCCCCGTGCCTTCAGGGCACTGTCTTGGGCGCTGTGGGCTTGGAGATTGTACCTTAAGCACTGATCCAGTGCTGTTTCCTTTTTAAACATTCTCATTTCATTGTCCTCTTGACCTTAGAGATAGTCTGAAATTCCCACATTTCAGCATTCAACAGCACCTCCTAAAATGTTCTTGATCCTTAGCACACACAAACACACAGTCTTATCAATGTGTGTGTTGAATTTTGGCTCAGAAAATATGGTGAATTCATTTGTATTTTATACTAATAAGGGAGAAATAATATTGAATATAGAGACACATCATGCAATGATAAATCAAATTAGGGTGGCCAGATAGCTCAGCAGATTAAAGCACCTGCTTAGGCAGACTCGGGGACGAGATTTGATCACTGGTGTGCTGGCCCCATCCCCAGGGCACACTGAGTGACTGAGACTGGGCACAGTGGCACGCCCCTGTAATCCCAGCACTTGGGAGGCTAAAAACAGGAGGATGACTGAGTTGGATCTATATAATGAGACCCTATAGACCCTGTACTAAATACATAAAATACATACATACATACATACATACATACATACATAAAATTAATTTGTATCTTGCTGATATAAAAGGGATTTTTACTAGGATTAGAAAAATGATTTTTATTGCACCTTAAGGTGATTCCACCTCAGAGGAGGAAAAGCACACAAAGAATATTCAAGAAAATTTTGTAGAAGAGGATTAACAAGAATGGGTTACATAAAGCATTTCTACTTTGAGATATTATACATGTTGTGAAACCACAATAATTTAAAAGTTTGGTAGTAATGAAAAACACACAGACACATCAACACATAAAAGAAAGAAGTGAAGCAGATTAAACTATCAGATATGGGGCCAGCCAAATATGGGGCCAGTGGATTAAAGTGCCTGCAAGCAGGTGCAGGGGCCAGGGGTTCAATCCCTAAGCCTGCTGTGCAAGCCCCGCCCCCTGGGGCACACTGAGACAGCAATTGAGACTGAGAGTGGTAGCACGTGCCTGTAATCCCAGCTCTTGAAAGGCTGTAAACAGGTGGATCACTACAAGTCCAATCTAGTAGTGAGACCCTGAGCACCCTGTAGATCCCTCCCTAAAAATACAAAAAAAAAAGAAGATAAAATATCACATATGACAAAGGGTCCCCTTCAGAACAGAAGGGATGGAGTATCCCACGAACAGCTCAGGAATGATTGGCTGTCCTTTTGGAGTGGGAAAAAGATATCGACACTCTTTCTCCTACTGTAAAATACATTCTAAGTGGGTTACCAATCAAATATTAATTTTTAATGTTAAACCAAGTGTTAAAATTAAGCCATCAAAGAATTAAGAATACATGAATGTTTCTCAGATCTCAGTACAAGAAGAGATTCTTTTATGCATAGATGCAAAGACAGAAGTAACATAAATGATCAACCTAACCACATAAAACCTTCAAACTTCTGTAAATAAAAGTATCCAAAGATAAAATGATAAAGCAGTAAACACATTAAAAAATGTTACATATATCTATATATCTATACATCTATATATCTATATATCTACATATCAAAAAAGGTCCCTGTCCAGCACATAAGAGCACTGAGGAATCAGTAAGATAGCCGCTGTGCACTCCTCATGGGACTCTGGAAAGGCATATGGGGAATTAAAGCAATGCATGGGGTGCTGAAGGTGGTGCCCAGCAGACAGTGGGCCCTCCGCAAACGTTAGCTGCTACTCATCTATTTCTTAATCCATAGAAAAATATTTAAATGATCAAAAGGCACAAGTAGGTCTTTCTTACTACTATGGTTCAAACTCAGGGCTCCATGAACGATAGGCAAGCACGTTAAAGGCAAGCTACTGCACTAGCCTGAGGGATTCTTTCAAGTGAAATGCAACACAAAAACATGACAAATGAACAATTGTAGCAGTAGCCAGCAATCCTAGCTACTCCAGCTGAGACAAGACAGTGGCAAGTTCAATGACAGCCTGACAACTTCGTGAGACCCTTAGTGAGAAAATTCAAAGTGCAAATAACTGGGATTGTAGCTGAGTGCTCCCTGGATTCAATCCCCAGTATTCAAAAACATATGTTAGTAGTCAGTAGTCAGAAGCGCAAGCAAAAGCAAGCAAAGGCAAGCAAACCATCTATCTCTCCCTACACCAACTATGACCAACAAATTGAGCTTAGTTTAGTGTCTTCTCATAGACATAGCAACTATGCTAGCGGTGAGTTGTGCTAGCGGGAGTTGTTGAGAACTCTTTTGCAGAGTTTTTGGCTGCAAATATCAAATGTCAGTACCTTTAAAATGTATTCAGGGATGCTGGGGATATAGCTCAGCAGCCAAGAGCCTGCCTGGCAAGTGAAAGTTCCTGAGTTCGATTTCTGGTACTTCCAAAAACAAAACAAAACAAAATGTATTCAGTCTTAAATCTAGCAATCTTCTTCTAGAAATTTATACTAAATGTATGTGAAGAAATGGTTTCTACCAAATTAAGGCAAGATCTATCAGGTGCTGTATTATTAAGGAAAGTATAAAAATTGTCTGCAACATTTTACCCACAATGTTGTGTGTCACTGTGTAGCTTGCAATGGGCAATGTAAAAATAGCTAGCAATTAGAAATTACCTATTCATCTAATAAGAGAGGACCAGACACCAAGTTATGACACATGGAATAATATAAAAGGACATCCACAAAATATCTATGCCTTTGTTTCAGAAAAAGCAAATTAAAAATAAGTAAAGAATAGCCCATTTCTGGTGCATGGGAAAATGTGCATGGAGAAAAAAAAAAGTGAGGAAAGCCTATGTATCAAAATGTTCCCCATAGTTAAATCTGGGTAGTGCTGGTGGGATTATGGGTAACTTTTACGCTTTCATTTGGGCTTAGCTACTATTTTTAAAATTTTTTATAATACATATTTTTATTATTAGACTATAAAATGCTATCTAAGGGCTGGGGAGGTAGCTCAGTGGTCTAAATGCCTGCCTGGTAAGTGCAAGGACCAGGTATAATCCCAGGTACTGCAGGCCTCCCCAGCCTGGCCGAGCCAGCCACCAAAACCGGGTGTGGTAGTGCTGAGGAGGCTGAGACAGGAGGATCACTACAATTCCCAGCTGCATAGCAAGACCCTATACCAAATAAATAAATAAGCAAACAAATAAATAGAAGATCCTACAATAAAATAAAGTGCTATCTAAAAAATTAAATTGCAGGGCAAGAAAATATGATCATCATAGCTACAGGAGAGAATTAGGTAAGGTCCCTGCCCCAGGAGCCTGTGGTTTCTTTTGGAAGCATCTAAGTGCCTCCTGGGCCCCACCCCACCAGCAGTCTCCCCAGAGCACCCTGAGTACACCTCTGTCATCCACCTGTTACTCGAAATTATAGTTGTGCCTGCGTCTTGCCGGCAGAACCAGTCTCTGTCCTCTTGCATCTCTAGCAATTCTCTGTGTGTTCTTCGAAAGAGCAACATAACTTAGAACAAAAGATGATCCCTAACAAAGTACAAGCAGAATTAAGTGCCCGATGAGTCACCCAGATGGCAGGATGAGCTTGTAAGAGAAAAACTTTGGTTCTGCCTAAGAGGAGCCAGAAAGGCTTCAGGAAGGACAAATCTTCCGGAAGCATGGAGAGGGTCTAACCAGGAACATGGGGCGAAGAGGAGTGGTCCCAACAGCCTCCACCCCAGCCTCCTCATCTCTACCTTGGAAGCACCCAGAACTGCGCTACCAGGGCTGGGTTCCATAGTCCTCTCGGGTGACCCTTAGCAAGGAAACTAATGTCACCCTTATTTGTCATTGTCGCCTCTCACTGATCTGCGACACATTCGACCAGCACACTGGACTGTCCACACAGATTTCGACACATTGTTGGAAACCTTTTCTTAAGAAGCCAGTGGATTTAAATATCATTTCCCAAAAGCAAGGGCTTTGTCCGAAACGTACTCATTACTTTATAATCAGGGCCTAGGATGGTATTTAATGAATAGTAAGTGCTTATTAAATGTTTGTTGAATAAATTAAATATGATAACTTAAATATTGGCTTATATGCACTGCACTGAATTACACATACATGGAATGAATATACACACACTTCTGCGGCTGCCTTGTGAATATGCAGTATGTGTTTATACATATGATATGTGGAAAACCCGAAAATGAATGTGCATGCTTGTGCATGTACACACACACACACACACACACACACACACACACACACTTAGCATTTGGGAAAATATCAAAAGGAGAAGCCCACAGCTTTCTCAGGAGTCAACTGCATCTTTTGAGAATAGAATCCCAATAAAATAGAATTTGGATGGTGTCACAAATAAATTTGCCTTTCTAAAAGCTCCCAAATTAAAATTTGAGAGGCTTGAACATGAGGACAGGATGGCAATGAATAGATATGAATCTGCTTTATTTGTGCAGCTCAGAAATCCTCTCCGTACCATTTCAGGGTGGAAAAGCAAGAGGCGGGGAGGGGAGGAGGCCAGCCAGGCGGCACCGCGGCTACCTGCCATGCTGCCTCCTATCCCCACCTCCACTCTCGAGGTGGTTCAAGAGCCTGGGGACAACACAGCACAGCGCACTGCTCTCCCCTCCCCAGCCGCCCACGCTGCTCTGCTCCTGCCTGTGCCCCTTGGGTGAGGAGCACTTTAGGCTCATGATGACTATGAAGTACCCAGTTTAGCCGTCCATTCTTCTGGGCCCCCAGCCAAGCAGAGAGCCCTGGCTGCCCCCTCCTCCTCCAGGAAGAAAGTCACCGCTGTCATCTTGCTCAGGGTTCATAAGCCCTGGGGGCCCGTTGCATGTCCCTAGCACTCACAGATTCTCAGCACCTCATGTTAAAGACTATGTTTAAGGGTAATATAAACAGTTTGATCTTTAAAGAACCCTGGATGCATAATATCTATACATAGTTCTTGAATTTTTATTCTAAAAACAATTAGCCAAAAAGCCCTTTTTATATGATATTTGCAACTACACTGACAGTAACAGCAATTAAACCCCGTCTGTTTGCTGAGAAGGGAGCCAACTCTCCCCTTCTCCAGAAGCCTGTAAAATGTACAAATTGGGAGCTAGAGCTCTACGCCTTCAAAGGTAGTCAGAAGACCTTTCAAGGTCAGGCCCCACCCCAGTTCTTGTCCCCTTGACCTCAACTGATCCCATTACCTTAACCAGCTACAGCAAGCAACCCCAAAATATTCCCAGCATATCCTGCCACTGCCGAGTCTTTGCCAAGCTGTGTGCCTTCTCTGGGTGGCTTCCTTTCCCTGCATCCTCTTACACCATCCATATTTCTAACGCCACCCTCCACTTAGGCTGGAGCTGGCTTCTAGGTCTACCTCAGCCGCAAGCAGTGTCCTATCCCCTGCCCTCCTATATCTGCCTCTCAGGTGGGGCTTCCACCTGGCATGGGGATGGTCCGCACCACAGGTCTGTTTACCCTGTTGATCTGTGGTTTCCTTAGGAGCAAAACTGTGTCTAGCTCTGTGCCTATATGGGCAATGAATAAATCAATGATGGATGGATGGATGGATGGATGGATGGATGGATGGATGGATGGATGCTTCAGCAGCCAGCTCCTACAAAGGCTAACAGAGGGAGGCTCATGGGTATAGGAAGTAAAGAACAGGCTTCTAGGCCTGAGAGTTAGACACAGGGATATAGGATGGAATTTGAAAGCCAACCTTCCATCCAGACTTGCACCGCCGTTCTCACCCCCAAACCCAGAGTTTTCTCTAATTGACCACTTTCTGCAGCCTCCTCTGTGTGCTTTCCCAGCTGGGGAAAGACTTCCCAGTTCTCCATTTTTACTACTCTTTGCATTCATTCAGCACTTTTTTCAGTTTGGCGAGTTGCTTGTTTGTTTGAGACAGGGTCTCACTATGAAATCTAGTCTGGCCTCAAACTCTCAGCAGTCCTCCTGCCTCAGCTTCCCCAGTGCCGGCATTACAAGAATCCACCAGCACGCCCAGGCTTCCACAAATATTTCTTGAGATGAGATGCAGATGGAGCTAGAACTGCGGCCAGGAAGTGGCTTGCTGAGAGAGTGACTTTGGTCTGAAGACATGGTGGGGGTGAAGGAGTGAAGCTCATAGAACTCTGGGAGAAGAGGGCTCCAGAGAGGGGACCAACTAGCCCAGAAGGCTGGAGGTAGGTGCGGACCTGTGTGTCCAAGGAGAACCCAGGATCCCACTGTGGATCAGGAGGGCAAGTGTAGACAGTAGGGGCAGGTGGGTGGGGCACAGCGCTGGCAGGGCACAGAGGCAGGGCGTTGCACTGGGAGCCTTAGCAGAATCCCTGTGACTGCTTGGAGTGCTGGGTAGCAGCAGGAAGATCTCTTAGAACCCACTGCGATGGTTCAAGCAGAAAGGAGAGTCCAGGCCTAATCTACTCACACCTATGGAAGAATGTTGTGGTGCTAGCACGCCTGCAGGGTATCTGCAGGAGGCACCCAGCCCTGCAAAGCTGAGCTCAGTGAAAAGGAGGTACGGCCTTTGTGTTGGGGAGTTGGCAGACTGGGTGGAAGACAGGCACCTCATTGTAAGAAAGGAGAGTCCTGTTACAAAGGGCCCGACAAGGTGAAGGAACTAGGCAAGCCAGTAAAACCCAGCTCGGGGTCACCCAGATTTCCCTGTGGGGCGTGGACCAGCTCTAACCCCTAGAAAAATCACCCCAGAACTTCCCGAGGGCTGGAGTAGACAGTCCTGTTGCCCTGCAGTGGCTCTGAACTGCACAGGTGTCCAGGAGTTGAGGGAGGGCCGGAGACCTTCGCCCCAGCCCTAGCCCTGGAGGCGTAGGAACAGAGTTGCCTCATGCATAGACTTACTGTCCCCAGAGAGGCGACAAGGAGTTGGCACAAGCTACGAGTCGGGAGACCCTGGCTCCAGGGCTGGCACTGATCCCATCCTGATTAACAACTGTCCAATGCTTCCCACCAAACTTGAATTTTTTCTACTGAAAAGTTGAGGAGGCTGAGCCTCTTGAATCCAAGGTGATTTCCACTTCTGAAATTCCGTACTTTCGCAATCTCTTCTCTTCCTTGACTCATTGACAGCCCATTCTCTACCCTAATGACTTGGAATTCACGTGCACACACTTGGTGTGGAACGCTTGTCTTTCTGTTTCATTTTCTAGTTACATTATTCCAGATAATACTCCTCTCGCTTGCCAAGAGAAGGGGAAAAATGACATTAATTAAAGATTTGGTCTGTGTCCTAATCAAAAAATTTTGAAAATGAATGTATCATACTGTACGTTCTGTAATGTAGTCTGCTTTTTTACTTAGCAATATATCATTAACATTTTCCCATGTCAACACATAATCTTCCAAACCATGATTTTTACTGCAGAAGTAGTTTACCATATGGATGTACTATAATTTACTCAGCCAATCCTTTACTGTTGGACATTAGGTCGTATCTCCGCTTCTGATATATATTGCCACCAACACGACAATGAGCCGAGTTGTGAATGCACAGCTCTTCGTTTACCTGTAGGGTGACTTTCTTAGGATAAACCCTCCGAGGTTAAAGGTCTTATATATCAGAAGTCTTCTTGGTCTGTGTTACTAAAATACCATCCGGAATGTAGAATTTCTATCCGTTCAGAATCCTAGCAATAGCTTGTGAATAGTGATCAGGGCTGTCTTTTCTTGGGGCTGAAGACAAAGCAAGGCTGTGGCCCATCCTCTTTCCATTTTACGTGTGGAGAAACTGAGGCTGGACTTGGGACTAGACGTTTGTTGCAGGCATTCCCTACCAGCTAAGGATCAATAGATCCTGTTAGTGTCCCATCACCCCCTCTCAGCCTGCCCACTTCTGTTCCCACTGTAACTGTAACTCATGCTTCTGCAACCTGCACCTTGCCACGGCCCCTGCTCCTGCCCCAGGACTCCCTACAAGCCCTGTCTCTAAGAGCAGGCTGCCCTGGCCACTCCGCGCCCCCCCCCCCCCCAGCCTCCCATCCCCTTTCCTCCTCCAACTCCGCTGTCTCTGATGGAATGCGGCAGCCCCAGGGCCCTCTCGCTGATCAGGAAGAAATCCCGGCTCCCAAGCCCTCTCCTCCCTCACCTGTCAGGGTTTCTCTCCCACCCTGAGGCCAGACCTCCTCACCTGCCTTCCCCAGCCACCTGCCTGCTACCCGACTTGCCCCTTCTGCCTCTCGCATTTATTCCCTTACAATGGTGCTTTCTCGCTGGAAGGCCCCTTGCCCTGTGGTACACACAAACTCATCCCCCACCTCCACCCATTGCCAGTCGACAGCACCCTTTAGGGGTAAGTGGGGGAGGGGGGACACAGAACCTCTTCTGGGTAGGAAGCCACCATCATGCACGTGCCCCTCCCTGTGTGGACTCTCCCATGACAGTGTGCTTGGAAGTCACACAGTTGACCTCTCTGACGCCCCATCTAAACTTGAGTCCTTGGGAACAGAGTCCATGTTTTGTGAGCTTTGTCTCCAGAGTGCGTTTGCACTAAGTAGCTGAGGTGAAGAAGAGCCAATTTATCTGTGCCATGAAATCCTCTTTTCTCTATGCCATCACCTGCAGCTGGGAGTCTGTACCCAGAGTCACTTTGGACTGCAAGGAAAGGGGCATGGGTGTCTTGAGAATGAGTCGCCTGCCAAAACGCTGAGATCGTGTCCTTTCCCATATCTGCCAGTGTCTTAGACCCGAGGAACAGCCCTGGGGCAAGGTTAGTCTGAGGTGTTCAGGCCTTCTGGGATTCTTGCCTTCTGCCCATTTCTGCAGGATAGCCGCATGCTAACCTCACTGGGGGCCTAAAGAAACCCTGACTCTCCAGCTGCTCTTAAATGCGGTCCTCTCCCTGCATGTGCAAACCCCACCTCCCCTTCACGGGAGGCATCTGGGGCTCTCCCAGAGAGAACCACTCCTAAAGCCTACTCTCCCACCTGAACCCCAGAGCCCCAGTCTAAAGGACCAGCCTTCTTCCCCTTACCTGGTCCAGGGGTCTATGTGTCCCCTGTTGAGTAACTCTCATCAGTCCACTGAAGTTTTGGCCTCAGAGAAAGACTGTCTCCTCCCCACCCCCATAAGCTGCTCTGATGAATCTTTTTTTTTTAGACATTTAACTGAAGTGCACATTAATTAATATGAAAATAAATGCTCAACATCACTTGCCATTAGAGAAAAGAGAATTAAAACAACACTAAGATTCTTTCTCGTACTCGAGAAATAATGGCCACCATCAAGAAAGCCAATAGTGACAAATACTTTCAATGCTGCTTGAGTAAAAGACCTCATCTGCATTTTTTTTTTTATACAATGCGGATTGTTGTCCTCATAGTAGTTATACAGAGCACAGGGTGTAGACATGATAATTTTTCTAATCAATGTTGGTACAAGAAATTTCTTCTCACTGAACTAAGAGAAAGTAGTTGTATACATAGTCCAGTACTCCATCATCACAATGGATTGTTGGCAGAACTGGCAGTGTCCGACGAATCTTTAAAACCCATTAAGAGAGTGGAGTTTGAAGTCCAGAAATAGTTCTAGCCCCTACCATGGGCACCTTCGCCCTGAGCTCACCCTCCCTGGATTGCTAGTCCAAAACTCCCCAGGATACATGGATTAACACTTCCTCCTCTGGAAGACAACAGGACAGATGAAATAAGTGGGCAGGAACAGGGGGAAGAGCTGGAGGTATTCTGTTTCTACTCCGCTGGGCACTTTGTAAATATCGACAATCTTATTTCATTCTCTCTATGCTACTTTAAAGTAATCATGAACACACTACTAGTTGTACAGGGAAACCTGGTTTCAAGGAGCTAATATACCTATCCAGGGTCATGCAGATATCAATCACTTATTTTTTTTTAATTTTAGGAAAGGATGTACAGGGTATTCAGGGTCTCACTACTAGATTGGACTCATAGCCATCCACCTGTTCACAGCCTCCCAAGAGCTGGGATTACAGGCACGTGCCAGTCTCCATTGCCATCTCAGTGCATCCCAGAGACAGGGCTAGCACGGCAGGCCTAGGGATTGAACCCCTGGCCCCTGCTTGCAGGCACTTTAATCCGCTGAGCTATTTGGCCAGCCCCAGAGTCACACAGATAGTAAGGTGCAGAGCTAAGATTTGAACTCAGCTTTGCCTGTCTCCGACACCCCTGTCATCTCCAGGATCCACTCCTGGGCAGCTGTGAAGCCTGAAAAATGGCCCCACGTCTCCCTCCTGTAGTAGCAGTCACCTAGGACTTCCTCCAAGGTAGACTTGCAGGACCTGCCTAGCAGATATTGTTCCCATCTCCGAGAAGGAGGAGGCAAGTTCAGGGAGGACAAACGGCCTCCCCAAGTCACAGTGCTACCAGGCAGCAGAGCTAGGTCAACCTGAGCCTGTTATACCCCTGATCGCCCCCGCCTCCCTGTTCCAGCTTCATCTCATCCCCCTCCTCCCACTGAACAGGAGCAGCATCTGTGGCAAGGTGGATCTGTCCCAAACCGGGGGAGCCACAGTGGTGTGACCTTCTCTGGGAGACTACATCAGGGGCTACTCGGAATCTTGACATGGCCACAGCTCTGTCCTGATACTGGACAGGAAAGGCCAGGCAGGGCCTGGGAAGGATTCCCCTAGGTGCCCTAGAAGTTCCAGCTCTATTTCCTAAGGCCTGGCCTCCTTGGCTGGGGACCATTGAGTGTCAATGGCTTTTTTTTTAATTTAAAAAAAAAATGTTCAGGGCACCACTGAATTTGGCCCTTGCTTGTACCCTCTATCACTTGAAGAAAATGTAGAAGAAAGCTTACCTAGCAGAGCCACCGCTGTCCTAAGCTAGGGCGTCAGTCCATGCCCAACTCTTCTTATCCCAAGGCAGTGGAAAGAACTAAACTTCCACCACACCCAGCTCCTGTGCAACCCATACAAACAGGTGCCTTAAGGTCTAGGCTATCTATGTCCCCAGCAGTCCCAAAAGGTGCAGAGCCCCAGATGAAGCCCCAGGCATCTCCCAGGGTCCTCCCTCCAGCTCACTGCCTTTCTCTGGTGACAGAGGGTTATGTAACCCCGGAACAAGGGGAGCCTGGAGTTCTCCCCAAAGCGGGAGTGAATCAGTTTTTGCTGCCGTCATTTTCTCAGCAGGAATCTGCTTTATGCAGATTGGATTTAGGGGTTTTTCCTGGATGCTTCTGTTTCATTTAACATGCAAGGGCTAATAACTTGTCACAATTCAATAAGGCGGTGGTTACAAACACCCGGGCGGCTGCTTATTTAAATGCAGGTTTGTTAATTAGCTTCTCTTAACAAGGCGTGCGCTAAATCAGGCTCCCGGCTGGCAGCACCCAAGCCTGGCACATCGTCCTCTCCCCGGATGGGGTGGGGGGTTGGGAAACTGGCTGCAGGGTCATGTGTTGCCACTAGCAGTGGGGTCAGAATTCAAGGCTAGAAGGCCTGTCCCAGTCACTCCGCTGCTTCAGTTTCCCTAAACCTAAAGTATCATAGCATCAGTGACAAATTTTAAAAACTGCAAGGAATGTGCACTCTGTCTCTTCCTGCCTGCCCGAGTCCTTTCTCCTGCCCTGGATTCCTGAGCCCATCCTCCTTTCCAAGGGTGTGGTTTGTGTTTATTGTCGTGGCTGCTCTTTCCCGTCCCTATTTCTCCCTGCGGTGCTTCGGCCCCCTCTGACACCCTTATCCACTTACATGTCCGAGTGTGCTCAGTTTGGATGGTGAGGGGCCCAGGAACAAGGACCAAGAGAGCCAGCAAATAGTCCCACATAGTCCTCAGGACCACAAGAGCCGAGTGTCCCGGACCTTCTGCTCGTGAAGAAGCAGAAGCTGGAGAGGTTATGTAACCTGCATGAGGGTGCTGGGACAGGGGAGGGTGCTTCTGGGTTTTTCCTCCAGGTCTGACTCTTAGGCCTGTGCTCTGCCCACCCCCAGTAGACAAGAGGCACCAGGAAATGAGTATAGATCACGTGGCACTGACCATTACTGCTAGCGTGGTGCTCCAAGCACTGAGGTCTTACGGAGAACACTGATCCTAGTGGAATCCTGCTTGGATCCTGGCATCTGGCCCCACCCAGATTCTGCAGGCCTCTCACTGTGATCATTGGCCATGAGAAAGCTGCCACAAGAAGGCTTGGTGAAGCCCCAAAGGACAGATGGACAGCTGCGCTTGGTAGGCCTTGTCCTTCGTGACTCCCTACAGGGTAGCTCCAAGAACATTGAACGGGAATCCCAGCCTTGAGTCGGAGGCAAGGAAGAGCTGTCCACAAAGAAATCCCGGGACCTGGGCATCCATAGACACCTGCTGTCTCAGTTGGCTAGCCACACCTGTGTTTCTCAGAGAGAAGGTCAAGGAAGGTCTGAGAAAGGAGCTGGGTAAAAGAGGCAATGCAGGCGAGAGTAGAAAGTGGGAGATTGAACCCTGAATGAGGCCAGCTTGTCCAAACCCTTCCCTCAGAGGATCTCTCAAAGCTGGCACTGCTCTTCCCCCAGGAGAAGTCACCTGTGCTTCCAAATGAAGTACATTCCTACTCAGGGCCCTCTGGCTGAGGCTGCAGCTGGGGTTGCTGGTAGCTGAAAACTCCTGGGATTGGGACTCTGTGTTATGGTTCTGGGAAGGCAGGTGGGGGCTTCCAAGGTCCTCCTTACAATCTGGCAGAAGCCAACACCAGGAGTCCTAGGTGGTTGATTACCTCCAGATAGCATGTATGCACAGACTTTCATTCTCAGGTACTCCAGATCAGCCTCTGCAAGAGAGTCCTTAACCTTCCAGACAGCAGGGCTCAACCTTGTTGGTATCAGGGACAAGTTTTATGGAAGACAGTTTTTCCACAGATGAAGTGGAAAGGGAATGAATTTCTTTTATTAACAGTAGCATGTGGGGACCACCCACTTGGGACCCCCCTCCTATCCCTCTCTCAGATAGGAGCTTTCTTTCCCTTAGTAAATATGTTCTTCTCATTAAAAAAAAAAGAAAAAAAAAAAAACAGGAGCATGCTAGCATCACCACCTCAGCTTCACCTAGATCATCAGGCATTGGGATGTCAGAGGAGCAGCCAGACTAGATCCCCTCACACACAGCTCTATTGTAGCACAGACCCCAGCTGGATGTACGTGTTGGCCTGCTCCCTTAGAGAAAGACCCACACGAACACCACAGAGGTGCACAGTGTTCTGGGCTCTGATCATTCACCCACCCTTGAAGCCTGTTCATGAATCCTAGATTAACAATTCCTGCTTGGCACAGACATACGCCCTTCTGAGGCCACTGGATACAGCTTCCCATATAGGGTTCTGACCACTGCCTGAACTCTATAGCTTTCTGAAACTCCCTGGTAGCCAGGGCATTTTCACACTCCTGGAGGCATAGGTCTGGGCCCCAGCGGCTTTTCAAGGGCTTGCATAATGCTCAGCACATAGTATGTATTCCAGAAACATATGTTGAGTGAAAGAAACATTTCCACATGTTTTGTAATTTTGTACTACTCTATTTTTATAGCTCACAGGAATGTCCATAATTCATAGCATCAAGCATTGGTCAAGTATCTGCGTCATTAAGATCAACATCATGGCCTTTTAAAGGGATGTCTATGGGCACACTGGGGTCTGGCCCTCCACAGCCTCTGCCCAGTGTTTATGGCATCCACACTGTGAGACATCCACCTTGCATTCCCTGTGTCCTATTCTCTAAGGCATTGGGCTTCTGTGTCTAGTCAAGCCTGGTATGGGTAATGGCACAGGAGCTGGAGAGGAGGAAGGAAGATGCCCACACCCCACTCCAAAGCCTGTCCTGTACCATGTACACCAAGAATAGGGAGGGGAGCTGAGGCCCTCAGGCCGGTACCTAGGGTGTGGGAGTAGCCTGCTGCTCCAGCCCATGGCCCTCCTGGCCCTTGCTGAGATAGGGTCAGCCCTGTCCCCTCCCAAAAATACCTGACTTGCTCCTTCGTTCCCCTAGTGAGAAACAAGCCCAGCCAGCCATGCCTCAAGTCCAACACAGGCACCTCTGGACATGAGCCGGGGGCTCTGAGCCTGAGCCAAACTCAAGGAGCAGAAACGTGAAGGGCCAGAAGAGGGGCTAAAGCCAGATAGGAAGTGTGGTCTCTCCAGATGTCTCTAGGTGGCTGGGCCACCTGACATCGCCAACTGAGGCAGGAGTGGCTGTGTGGGAGGCTGGGTACAGGGGGAGGGAACTCCTACCCCCGCCCAGGCCTTGGAGCATTTGAAAGGCAAATGTGCTGGGTTGCCTAGGGAACGGGAGAAAAGGGACTTCCCTAGCACCGGTGACTAGTAAGGGATGGAGACAGGGAGCTGTGATGCTGAGAAAATTGTTTCCAAAAAAAAAAGTAAAAAGCGGTGACTAAGCAGCCCTGGTTATGTAAAGCGATCCCTGAGGAAGTGTGGGGAAAAGCCTGGAACCCACCCCCGTGTCCCTCCTCCCCACTCCCAGCCCTGAGCCTGCCGCCTCGGGGAGTTTCCACCAGCCCAGCCCCCCCCCCCCATTCTGCCGGAACTCCCTACTCCTCCACAGGACTGCCAAGAGGAGTGCCCGCCCAGCTCTCACTGCTGAGAGCACCCCAACAAGGTGGGCAGAGCAGAGCACAGACTTGGGGCTGCCCCATCTTTTCCTCAAAGGTGGACCCTGACAACTGCGTGGCGTTTGCTCAGAGCATGCTGCCAAGGGTCTGTCCTACTGGGCCAGAAAGGGTCATTTCCACTCTGAACTGGAGGGCCATCCACTGGGAAGACAAGTTGCAAATGGGAACTTTGACACTCGTCCTTGTCAACTGTGCTACCCTGGAGAAATGGCTGAGCCCAATGGTGAGGTTTTGGGGTAATTCACTAAGACAGCTGTGCACAAGCACTGGCAGGCAGGAGATGCATGGAGGCCCTAGCCCTGTGCTGGTCTCTTTGCCTCTTAGCCAGAAGGAAGCCTGGAGATCTTCTGAGAATAGTAAGAGACACACTCTCAGTCTGGAGTCTACCCATCTATGTTCTTGGACCCTGCCAGCCAGTCTGCCAGGTGGGCATGGGGCAGGGGCAGCCTGGACCTGCAGGCCTCATTCTTCCCATCATTTCCCAGGAGCATTCTCGTGAGAGCAGCCCAAGGGAATCATGATACCTCACAGGACTGAAGAGATCTTATTACTCAGAAGCCCTCATCTGGCACTCGGGCAGTGTGGTCAATGTAGCTGGCTTCCCACTCTCCCTGCTGTGGATCCTGTGAAAATCAAGGACGTCTGTCCCTAGTGAACTTGACTGAGGTCTGAGGGATGAATGAAACTGTGACCTATCCCCTGCCCTCAGATGAAAAAGGCAAGATACTGTGGAACCTGTCCTGGCCCTAACATCCCTGCATATTAAACAGCAGTCCTCTCTCTCAAAGGTCTCTGGGTGTCCCAGCTAGACTGCCCATGGGAGCCATTAAGCCTACTTCTTCTCATTTGTCGACCCTGGACATTAAAAGCTGATTGCCTTTTGTATGCTCATGCTTCAGAAGCCTGGTACACAAAGATCACGGTGGTGCGGGCTTCAAGGACTGGGATCCAACATCTTCCCAGAGGCCCTAGGGGTGGGGAAGGCCTCTGTTACTTTTTAAGCTCTAGCTCCCTCCATTTCTCTTATACTTACTCTTAAAAAGGTCTCCTAGGTCCCAGGGACAGACCTGCCATGCCTTTCAGCAGAGACCATAGAAGTTCAGAGCCATCCTAGCCCTTCCTATGACCTGGCAGCCTAGGCTCAGATCCAGCCTCTCCCACGCCCAGCAGGACCCACCAGGCTTTCTCCTGGGACCCTCAGTACCTCATGCATTTGCTATTGAATTTCAAGGCTCAGCTGAGCCTCTTTCCTTGGGACTTGACTTCCCTGGCCCCTCCTCATGGGCAGCACAGGGCTAGGGATACAACAGAAGTAAGTGAAGGAAATTTGCCCCCAGAGACACTGCCCCATTTCCCAAGAACTCTACCTGTTGATGGACAGCAGAGTGGGCATCTCTGGCCTAGCCACAACGCTCTCCCTGGGCTTTTAGTCTCTGTATAGTGAGGGCAAAGGGTATTTGTGACCTTTGCCCTGGATCCTCCACTGAGCCCCTTAGAGCACTGCCTGGCAACCTCCATGGCACCCGGAAGTCCCCCACTCTTGGACCCACAGCCATATGTCCACAACAGCCTGATCTTAGTTGGTGACCTCTGATAAAGCACTTCTTCCTACCCCAGATACAGAATTTACATATTGAAGCTGGCATCAGCTTTCTCAGGGTTACACAGAGAATTAATGCCTGGGACATCGGGGTCCTCAGAAAATATCCAGATACAAGGTGCTCTGGTCCTGCCCAGAGGAGGGTCCTTCTGTGGCGAGTTCAGGTCCCCTCAGCATCTCAAAGTCTCCTCTAGCACCATGGCCCACACACATGGGGAGCCAGCCACGAGGCAGCTGACTCCAAGAGGAAACCCCGTCCTCCACCTCCCCCGCCTCCCATCCCACCTTCCCACCACCTACTCCCCAGAGGCTCGTAATTGGTGTTGTGAGGATTAGTCACCAAGCCAGCACAGAACTGCCACCCCCACAGCCCAGACCCCCCACACAGGCAGACTGGCTGCACGCTTAATTGGGGTTCCTCACACTTCCAAGGACAGCCTGCCTGCCAGGGATGACAGGAGTCAGGACCTGGGGGCAGGGGGAGCAGGGCTGACACTGGCCAAAGACTTGACCTTCCCCAAAAAGGTTCCTTTAAGATATCCCCAACAAAACCACACGTGGCCTTCAGATGGCTACCTAGCACAGGGAGAGAAGGCTAGCCCTCCAACCCAGGTGACTCTTTTTAAGACTAATACAGGGAACTGAATTTTAAAAAAATAGAGACCTCAGTGCCTATCTCCCAACAAGGCAGGACTTCCAGAACCATCTGAGACTTACCAGAAGAGCTCCGCTCAGGCCCGTTCAGCTCAGTAGAAAGAGTCCCATTCCTGACTCCCTATAGGCTTGACCCCATCCAGAGCCACAGGGGAGGGAGGCAGGAACAGCAGGGCTGCAGGGGGACGCAGCTGGCAGAGAGCTCATGCCGGCCAAGACCCTGTCAGAGGTCACGTGGCATTACCTATGACACACATGGTCCTGCTGCCCCCTGCCCCACTGCCCCTGCAGGAGGCTAAGTGGGGCACCAAGCACAGGCAGACCCCAGGCTCAGGGGACAGCTCATTGATTAGGCTGTGGGGGAAAGCTGAGGACACTGAATCTGAGAGGAATGAGGTCACTCAACAGTTCATCTGTGCTAAGCCCTAGCAGAACAGGTAACACAGACACCTGTACCAGGGCTCAGGTAAACTCAGGACAAGTACAGAGCTGGGTGTAGTCCAGGGGCCACTACAGAAGAAAAGGTGCCAGTGGCGGTTGCTCTCTGAGAGTGCAGCTGTCTCCAGGTTGTCTTTTCCTCTGGCGGGGGGCAGGAGGACCTGTCTCACCCTTAAATGGGATAGTGGTCCTAGGAGGGGACATGGAATGGGGGCCAGCTGGCAGAGGGAGCCAGGCTGCAATGTCTCTGAGAGGACTAGGAAGCCAGGGAAGGAAAAGCAACCTTTCCCCACACCCCCAGCTGCCACAGCTCCCCAGCCTCGCATGTCTAATTGGATTCCCTCTGCCTCCCACAAGGTTATCCTGCGTGCCAGGAAAACACCTCATGGTCGGATTCTCTCCTCCCTCTCAAGAGGAAGGCTGGGGCCTCAGAGCAGCTCTGCCATTCACAACATTTCCCCGTGCCCTAGCCGCCCCCAGCTCTGGGGTGATGGGAGAACTGAGCAGGTTGAGGAGCTTGAGGAGGGTGGGAACAAGGTACTGAGCCTCCTGGCTGTCTTCAGCTGTCCCAGGAGACTCTGTCAGACGTGGCCCCAACAGCAACAGAGGCCTGCCTCTCTCCTGCAGGGCCCAGGGCCTGATCCTCCTGCATTATGTCCCCCCTTCCCCTGCCCAGGTAGCTTTCAAAGCCAAGAAGGATGCCACCAGCCCATACAGCACAAATCTCACCTGCATTCTATGGCTCCTCCCTCCATGCACCCAGGATGGTGTGGTTGAAGCTGTCCTTCCTAATGGCATTCTCAGAAGCAACCTGCCACCCAGGTGTTCCCCAACTTCTTGACTGGACTCAGGGAAACATTTCAGTGCTGGACTGGCCACACCATTCTAGGCTTGAAGCCCAGTTCTCTTCAAGGGGCCTGTGTCTTAGTTACTTTTCTCTCATTGCTGGGACAAATACCAGATATGCAAGCTTAGGGGAGGAAAGGTTTATTTAGCTCACAGTTACTTGGAGGTTTCATAATTTAAAGCAGCCTGAATTATATAGCAAGACCCCAAGACTCTTCACTGCTGTGTCTAGGACGATTTGCTCCATACCTCCAAGAGACTGTTGCCTTGGTGAGGGGAGGTACCTCTGACATCGCATGCTGTCAGTTGAACAGTTTGAGCCTCTCTTGGTCACGTCCCTCAAGCCCCGCCCTGGCCCTTTGGCCCCACCCCTTGGGCAGTGCACTTGACAGCCCCATGATTTACATGAGGCTTTGAGGGGACAACTAGATACAAACCATAACATTCCACCCCTGAACCCCCAAAATCTCACATATATCCTTTTCTGCAAAAGGCATTTTAGTCCATCTCTAAGAGTTGCTGAAGTCCCACCAGTTTCAGCATTGTTGAAAAGTCCAAGTCCCAAGTTCCCGCAAGATCCAAGGCAAACTCTCAACTGTGACCCCCTATACAAAAGAAAAGTTAAATATATCCAACATTCAAAGGCAAAAGATAAACATTGCCATTCCAAAAGGTATACACAGAAGGATGTAAAACACTGGGGCCAAAACAAGTCCAAAATCCATCAGGGCAAACATTAAGTCCTATAGTTCCTTAAGGAACATCCAAAGCAACCTATGGCAAATCATGACCTCCATGTGGCTCCACCCCTATGGCTCTCTAGGTGGTAGCTCCCATAGCTTCTCTCTTAGGCCAGCTTTTCTCCCTCCTTGCAGTTTTCCTTACATGATCCACGGTCCTGGCTTTTCCAAACTTCTGGGGTTTCCACATAGTAGGCTTCTCACTCACAGTTTTACACACTGCCCTCTCAGAGGCACACTGCCTGGTCTCCCAGGCCTTCTTCTGAAATCGAGATGGAAGCCTTCTTAGCCTCAGAACTTCTGCATTCTGCATGCGCCTAAAACTAATGCCATGTGGATGATGCCAAGGTCTGCTGCCAGCTAGAGAAGTAGCCAGGCCTTCCTCTCTCTCGGCTGTAGGGATCAAGTACCTGGATTGATGAGCTCTCTGATCCTGATTCCAAGAAACAAATTCTCTATGGTGGCGCCATTGTGTAATTGGTGCAGCCGCCACCTTCATTCTGGAACATGGGGCCCCACAGCTTTCTCTTCAAAGCAAAGTCCCTCACCTTTGTGATTCTGAGGCTGCAAAGGGCAAGAACCTGCCACCTTCTGTGATACCCTCAGGACATCTTTTCTATTCTCCTGTTCCTCTTGGGCAATGGAGATCTTAGCTCTATCTTTGCAGTCCACAGCCTTCCTGGCACTTTCTTTTAGGTCAAACTCATAACATTTTAAATTATTCTGCTGGACTCTTTGCTCTTTATTCTCAACATATATTTGACTAAGAGCCCCAGCAATAACCATGCCACTACCCCAATATTTGACTGCTTTGAGATTTCCTTTGAAAGATTAAGTATTCCTCCATGTTTAATTTCAGTCTCAGGCAAAGTTTCAGGACATGGGCAAAATTCAGCCAGATTTTCTGCCAAGCCAAAACACAAATCATCTGGAGCCCAACAACCAGTGCAGTCCTTCTTCCCAGCAGAAACCTCCCCAGCCTGGTCTTTACAGTCAGACTTCCTATCATCCTTCTGGTATGAGTGCTGACCAGAATCTGCCCTACAGAAAGGCCAAAGCTATTCTAGTTCTTCTCTTGTGGCCAACATCTCCAAACCTTTCCTATGTCTTCCCATAAGCACTTCCCAAAAGCTGGTAATCCACATGGTCAGGTTTAGCCACAGCAACAACCTCACTCTCCTGATACCAAATTCTGTCCTAGTTACTTTGCTCTCATTACTGGAACAAATACCTGATATATAAGCTTAGGGAAGGAAAGGTTTATTTAGCTCACAGTTGCTTGGAGGTTTCATAATTTAAAGCAGCCTGAATTACATAGCAAGACCCCAAGACTCTACGCCGCTGTGTCTAGAACGATTCGCACCATACCTCTGAGAGACCGCCACCTTTGTGAGGGGAGGTACCTCTGACAGCGAGTGCTGTCAGTTGAATGATTTGCACCTCTCTTGGCCACGCCCATCAAGCCCCACCCTGGTCCTTTGGCCCCACCCCTTGAGCCACTAGTGCGCTTGACAGCCCCATGATTTACAACTAGATACAAACCATAACAGCCTGTGAACCCATATCTTAGGCAGCAGAAAGAAACAGTCTGCCTATTGCTGAGAGATTTTTTTCTCTAGCCTATGACATCATAGAGGCTAGTGTTGCTGTCATGTGTGAGATCCATGTAGCACCTAATGTCCCAGGTGCTTAAAGCAAAAAAGTGGGAGGGATGATAAGAAGGCACTTGGTCCTTTCTCTGAGCCTCACAGGCCATACAGCATCCCTGACATCCACTGAGGACAACCCCAGCCAAGACTCAGGGAAGGCACCAGGCTCTGTCTGAATAGAACCACATCTTCACTATGCCACATAGTGTAGTGGGCCAGCAGGGTTCCTGCCTCTGAAAATGTCCATGTTATTCTTCAGTACTCCTAAGGCAGAGACCCTTCTCTCTCCCCAAATTCTCTCCTTTTCTGATCCCCACCACCTCCACCCAACCCTCTCCTCTAAAAGCCACCTTTCTGTCAAAGTGGAAGAGCAAGAGACAAAGGGGATACAGTAGCTAGGGTAGGCCATCCATCCTCCGGGAAACCTGGAGTCCTATGTTTCTGACATGGAATGCAAAACTCCAGAAGAACACCTTTAGGTCTAGGGCATCAGCCGACCATGAACTATGGTCTCTTCCTCTCCGTCCTGGGAGCCACACCCTCTTTTTCTATCCTGTAAATGTCAGACATGCCACAGAAGGAGGAGAAGAGGAGGATGGAAAAGTAAAGGAGTGGGAAATAGGGGACACAGAATAAAGGGGGAATCAGGGAGGGTGAGGCAGGGGATAGATTCTTCCCAGGTGCTCACCAGCTGGCCCTGGTCCATGCCCTTGTCTTGGGACCCCACTGTGGTGCCCCCTTGTGTCAAGAACCCATCCCTCCACCAGGCCTGCCCCCTGTACCCCTTCACCAGCTGCCCAGACCATGCCCCCATGCCATCCTAACAGGTGGCATAAGGCAGGCTCTACTTTAGCCCTCTCTGAGAAGATGGTGTTGGCTGGTGTTGGCTTATTTAACCAACAACCTGAATTCAGAAATAAAGACAACCAACTGTTCTCCCTCTCCCCTAGTGAACCCTGGGTGGGGTGGAACCTGTTTACAGACAGAAAGAGAAATAACATCCAAAGATTAACAAAGGTGCAGGGGACTCCACTGAGGAGAAACTAGCAGGAGAGCAGCATGGACTCCTGGAGGAAGGACCAGTGACAACCTAAGTGTCTCACCCGTGGAAACTTCCTCAGGAGCTGTCAGAACTCTGTGTTTCCAGCTGAAGCACAGACTGGCCCTTGGACCCTGGAGAATCTTTGTATTTTCTACCAGATCCCATCTATGAGCAAAAAGAGAGGTGGAAGGAGGGCAAAGTGTTTGTCTGTCTGCCATGGCTCTGGTGGCCGCTATGCCCCTAAGACACCTTGCTGTGGTCCTCCCACTCAACATGGTAGGCCTGGCCTTGGAACTTCCACCCTGTAGAAGCTGAGGTTTCAGGCATGGAGGGAAGAAAGGGTGATGGGGCTAAGCGATCCTTGGCAAGGGCACAGTGATGGCACCCCCCTGAGAGGCAGGGCACAGAACTCATGTATCAGAGACCTCGCCCCCTATCCCAGGAGGAGCCCAGACCTCCCCTGGCCATACAGATGGCCCATGGGAGCTCACTGCCGGCGCTTCTAGAATGGGAACACCCCCCCAAGAGCCAAGGAGTCGGGCAATCCTTCCTGCCCACTCAGAGATTCCGGAAGCCCTTCCAGCCAGGGAACCCGCCTCCCCAACCTCTCTCTCACTTCCTCTGTCTGTCTCCTTCTCGCCACTCCTGCGAGTGCACAGGAGGGCTGAGGGAAGCCCCGTGTGCCTGTGATGAACGGAGCTAATTTCTGGTTTGCTGGTATGCCGCAGAGGCGCTGCCTCCGTCCCCCTCCCTCCCAGCAAACCCTCTCCCACACACAGACAAATAGGCTGCATATTTAATTGGAATTCCTCACACCTACAGGGTAAAGCCTTGTCAGTAGAAATAGAGCCCACAGCCAGCTGGCTTCCCCCATTCCACCCACCTTGTCTCTTAAAAAGAAATCCCCCCCCCCCCATACGTGAACACCACCCACGGGCCCTTGCACATCCCTCCCGGCATGGTTGTAAAGGAGGGATCCGTTGGCAGTGCTGCTCCTTGCCTGGGCTGATACAGCTGGGCCCACCCAACAGAGACCACCCAGGGGCTTCTGCCTGGCAGATGGGCCCTGGAGGCCTTTTCTTTGCCCATTTTGGGAATTCCCTTGCCAAAGCTCTCAGGGCTCCAGGGTCCCTGAATGATGCTGCCAAGAGATGCAGGCTGCTTGGGTAGAAGGAAACAGGTGGGCTCCCCGGGAAGGAGAGGAGAGCCCTACGTATGGAGCATTACCTTGAAGGGACCTTAGCATTCGTCTCCTGGTGCAGGCAGGAAACCCAGGACAGAGAGGCAGAGGAAAAGACATCCACAGCTGAGTTGCTGCAGACCTGGGCTGGACCCAGTCTCAGTTCCACAGAAGCCACTCTGCCCCCTGCCCTGTGTGTCTCTCCCCAAATGCAGAGGGGAGGCGGCACACAGAAGATGGCAGGACCTGGGGAGGAGAGGAGACTCCTCAGTGAAGGCTCAGAAGGTCAAGGACCCAGAAGGGCATAAAACAGATCTTCAGGGGCGTCCTACAGGGGAAAATCGGGTTGGTCGACTTCCACAGAGCAGCACAGACAGAGGTCTAGGACGACAAGATAGGACAACAGAAGACAGGCCTAAAGGGCGCCCTGCCCCGGAAATACACGTGGCCACCTTGGTAGGGACAGAAGGGACAGAGAGTTCACCACCAGTTGCTCCAGAATGGGGAACCCCACACCTCAAGGGGTGACCTTGACATTCAGGATCAGCGGGTTTGTGGGGACTCTGGTGGCCCACAAGTGATTCCTATCTTTCTGCCTTTTCCCATGCGGATTGCCTCCTTCCCTCTTCTCTGGCTGAGACTGCGCCTGGCACAGTCCCACACCAAGCCAGTGTGTCAGCAAGTAGACAGCTGTCTGGGGGGCTCTGAAGAGCGCTGTGACATCCTCACGCTCCCCCACAAAATATCATCTCAGTTTGCCTGAAAGTTCACCATTAGTGACTCATTTCTTTGGGTTAAACATAGCCCTCCCTTCTTAAACACAACTGCTTCAGGAAAGAACTCATTGAGTTCTTCACATCGCAGAGTGAATGGAGAGATCTGGGCAACGGGGAGTCAGAAAGGAAGGCAGAAAGTGGAAGCAGAGAAAGAGGCAAGGAGCAGGAAGGAAAGTTATTGAAACAGAAGAAATGAAAGAGAAGAGTAGCTAGAGGCAGATCCAGCTCAAACCACAGCAACTCCAAGACCCACCTTGGAGGCTGGAGGATGAGATCCCCATCTAGCTGGGGAGCGGGAGAGCAGGAGTCTGCTTCAACCACCCTGCTCAGAGCTGTTCCATGTGTTCTCATGTAGCACCCACCCTCGTCCCTCCCAGTCTTCTGCACAGAGCAGAGAAGATCCCTGGTAGAGAAACAGGGGGAAAATGCTACTGAGAAGGATACAAGGGTGGAGGAAGTAAAATGAGGACTTCCCAGTGAAAGAACCTGCCAGAAAGATGGAGGTGTGCATGGACCCAAGCACCCTCTCACTCACTGGTAACAAAGCTGATGCCAGCACAGTGACCACTCCTCACAGGGCTATGAGGCTGAGGAGGCCTCTGCTGGCTCCAAGTGTGAGCTGGGAGTTCTGGAGGGAATGAAACAGGCTGGGCACTGGAAGATCCCCAAAGGAAGAGACCCCGGGAGACCCCCTGAGAAATCCCTCTGGCCTCTACCCCCCACTTCTCTCTTCCCTTCTCCTCCCCTCCCTTTCCCTCCAGTCACAGTCCTCCCCTTAAGCCCTCCACCATGCAGGAAGCGGCCCACCCGCCATATTGAAACCATCCCCTGTGTCTCCCCCTTAACGAGCCAGGTTAAATATGCTGTAATCAGAGTAATCATACACCTGGGCCGGTTCTTGAGAGAACTGCCTTTTGTACTGCGATAGGACATTAATAGCAATTATTCTGCTTTGTAATTGGAGCTTTAAATACTAATTCAAACAGCCAGAGGAAAACCAATTAGTGCTAATTTATCTTTATGTGTTTTCCAGAGCTGGTGTCTGTCACACTGTGAAGAAATAGGTTGGTAATTAGTGCAGTTGGGTGGTAGATAGAAGTAATTATCAGATTCTTTCATTTTTCTTTGGGGGGGAATGGGTGGTGGGGCAAGGCCAGGGTAGGTTCTATAAGTCTTTGTTCCCTTGAGGTTTACAGGAGCTGCTCAGGTATTGCTGAGAGATAGTTGGGTTCCAATGGAGTTGCCTTGAAGGCCTTAAAGGAAGCTTCTGGATGATAGGCCCAAGAAAGGACCATCAGCAAAGATAAGGCAAGCTGTCTGGCCTGTTTGTCCAAGGGAAGGCTTATGAGCTGCCCAAGCTGGCCATGGGCTCAAGGAGACAGTAGAGCCTGGGTCCCAAGGCAGCCTGTCCATCTCTAGCTGAGTGGCCTGCACAGCTGTGCTAAATCTCTCTGATTGCTACCTTCCACATTTGTAAAATGAACACTAGAATACCTGCCTCACAGAATTGTTATGAGGATTGAATTACATATAGAATGGACCTAGAACCCACGAGTTACTGGGTACTTACAGTTCACCTGAGATGCATCCAGGTATTACCTCTACTTAATTCAAAGCTACAAGCTAATCACTGTGCCAGCTGTTTCCCTGTCTTGTCCAGACCTCTCACCAGTCCAACAGCCCTGGAGAAGTCGCTTAATTGCGCTAAACCTCAGATTCCTCATCTATGCAACATTGGCAACAATGGTACCTTCTGTGTAGAGTTATTGTGAAAATTAAATGAGGCAATGATCATAAAGCTCTCAGGAGAACAGTGAGCAGGGAGTAGGAGCTGCGTCAAGGTCACTTGTCATTATCAATGTCATTGTGTTGTTATTTCGTTTCATATGGTTGCGTGGTAATCTATGCAAATCCTCTATTGAAGGAAGGACCATAAATATATTTTATTAAATGCCTGGACTGTAGGCAGCCAGCCCCCACTATTTAGAAACACAGCCTAGCAACCCTGAGCAAAGGAACAGAGGATGCTAATGGCCCTTCAGGAAGCTTTCTCCACTTCCAGAATGCTTTTACCTGCGTGACTCCAACGACTCCTCATAAGTGGGTAGGCTGAGAATTCCTTTAATCCTCATTGTACAGGTGGGAAAATGAGGATTGGAGACTCTCAGTGACTTGCTAGGGAATGCACTGGAATGGGTAGACAAAGTCGGGGGTTTCACTGCAAGAGCTGCACTCTCTACATCCTTGTTGGATGGATGAATAAACACATCTTCCACTCCAGCACAGAGCCTAGACTGCAGGATGGGTAAATCTCCTCACAGGAGTCCAGAATGAGCAAGGGGTGGCCTGCGGGGTGGGTGCAGCCACAGCCTTCGCCCAAGGAGAAATGGCATGGTGGACAGGTGGGCCGCTCTCCTCTTGCCTGTGCCAAGGACATCACAGTGTGGAGCTACATCAAGTCCCTGTCTTGATGATGGTCCAAGTTAATGGTGTTTGACATTAGGCTGGTGCAAATATGATCCACACTCAGGAGAACCATGCTTGGAATTTTGAATGGTGATCCTTGTCCAGGCTAGCAAGAGTCTTTAGGGAACACGCTTGTGATGCTGGCTGGTGGCAGGGGCCTCCGCTCCCATGTCAGACCCATGGCCAGGAGAAAAGTCACCAGCCCTGGGATTGCTGTGCTGCTGAGCTGATGTGCAGCGAGTTGGGTGGATTGAATTTATCTTCGAATGAGGATCATTTTTAGTTAGGATGAGTTTGTCAGGGCATAACCCCATTCTGAGGCAAGGAGCATGTCCCGTGGACAACACTGAAAACTCATATTGCATTTAATGATCTGAAGGAAGGGCTGGCAGACCGAGGACCTCTCCTACTCCCCACAGACCCCACCCTGCCCAGTGATGTGGTCAGGGGACCTGCCTGGCCCCAGGAGGCATGTGAGGTGGCTCATGAGTGTCTGGAGAAGGAGGCTGGAGGAGGTGCAGCAGAAGCAGAGGCCTGAGGAGGGATGGAGCACACCAGTTTAAGGAGCAGGATTAGACAGAAAGAATAAGAGCTGGGGAGAGGGAGGGCTGCAGTCAAGGTAGCAGATTTGACCACCTCCTGCAGTGCTTGCTGCTCTCGGGGAGGGACCCTGCCTTCTGCCTGATTTATATGCAAGTCCCAGGAGTCTTAGTATATTGTCCATTGCTATAACAAAGTACCTGGGACGGGTCACTTATAAAGAACAAAAACTTATTTGGCTTATGATCCTGGAAGCTGGTTAGCCCAAAGGCATGGCGGAGGCATCCACTTGGCACATGGCGAGGGCCTCATACAGCAGCATAGCGGCAGGGAAGATCTCATGGCTGGACGTGGAGCAAGCACATCAGCTTGTGTCCCTCTTCTGCTTCTTATGAAGCCACTCATGTCATCATGGCAGAAAAAGTAGCTGCCTCCAAATACCACAAAGGCAGCGTTGAGGAGATCAGGCTGGCCAAGGCAGCAGAGGGACAAGAAGAGAGCATCTAGAGACCCAGAGAGCAGGAGGGTAGCAGGGACACGGAGGAGCAGGATGAAGAGCCCGAAGCAGGCACATGGGCAAGGGCAGGAGGCCAGCTGCCCCTGGGTCCTCCGAGCAATGGGAACAGTGCACTATGGCTGGAGGACCTGTGGGTAATCTCTCTGCTTCTCGGTTATAAGCTCTGTATTTTCTACACTGCACATATTTCTCTTTTATACAAAGAAAACCAATGAAACTCTGTGTGTGTGTGTGTGTGTGTGTGTGTGTGTGTGTGGCTGGCTCAGCCTGCCCTGGGGGTGGGGCTGGCATAGCATGTGGTATCAGGGATTGAACAGAGGTCCCTCCGCTTGCCTAAGCAGGTGCTTTAGTCTGCTGAGCTATCTCACTAGCCCTATTATTATTAATTAGTAGTAGTAGTAGTAGTAGTAGTATTGTATTTAGTATAAGGTCTTACACAAATTGGACTCATAGTGATTATCCTGTTTTGGCCTCCCAAGAGCTGGGATTACAGGCACGCGCCACCACACCCAGGCTCAGTCGCTGTCTCAGCGCACCCCAGGGGTGGGGCTGGCATGGCACACCAGGGATTGAATCCTGGTCCCTATGTCTATCTAAGCAGGTCGCTGGCCCTATTTTTAAGAGAAGAAGGGACATATGGTAGAGACATTTTGAAGGAAGAGTTAACAGAATTTGATAGGGGTGATAAAGGAGATAGATGAATCAAAAATAACTCCAAAGCTTTGCGAGTGGGAGAGAGGGAAATCGCTGAGCACAAGTGGGCAGTAATGGGGAGAGAGTCGGCCTGGTGTCCGGCTGTGGTGTCCAGCTGTGGTGTCCGGCGGCTGGCAGCACCTTAAAAAGCTGCCACATGGTTGCAGAGGGTTTATTTGCAAGGAGACTTGAAGCGCTCACGCAGAGGCTCCTGGTCAACTCAGCAGATTGCAGGGTGGCCTGGAAACAAGGACAGAGCTCAGAATATCCTCATGCCAAGGCTTGAGCTGCTGACGAGGAACCACATGGCCCCGCCTCCCAAGAGCCAGATCAGCTTCCCAGCTTGGCCACCTGGGCTGCATACTTGGTGTGAAGAGGCAAAGGCAGGTCTGCAGGAGGTGAGGATGGCTTCGTGATGCATCCAGAGAGCCGGTGGGACTCATGAGTCTGCGGTGGGCAGAGGCTGGCAAGATGAGGCTTGGGAAGGTCCCAAGAACCCCAGGGTACCACAGTGGGAATCAAGGAAGCCCACCCCTGGAGAGTACAGGCTGCATGCCTCCCATAAAGAAGAGCCTCTTACATCCCAGTGTATAGCCAGTGCCTCCTCCTCAACTGCCCAGTGCCCAGGTACCCACTCTGTCTGGCTCCTAGTTCCATTGTGGTCTGCAGAGGCTTTGGATGTGGTAGATCCTCAGAGACCAATGTCCTCAGGCCACACAACATCAGGATGGGCACGGCTGTTCCCTCCAGCCTCTGAAGCCTGCAACCAACCTGTCCCACTGCCAACCCCACCCTGCCCTGAGCCCCCACCACACCCCACTAGCCCTCCATGGGCCTGCCTCCCTGCATCTCAGAAGATTGTATTGACTGGGCCCAGGCCCCGCCCAGGGCTGCATCACTGTTTCCTTGGCAACCAAAGGGGTGGGTGAAAAGTAACACACAAAGCAAACAAAATGAGTTCCACATGGGTGGCCCAGGGGCAGTCACTGGGATCGCCAGGGTGAGGGTTGCCTGTCTAGCTCCTCACACTGCGTCTGATGCAGGACCGGGAGCTCCTTTGAACACCTCAAACTCCAGGCCAGGAAGGAATGTTGCCCAATACTCTCTGGGCACCTGCATGCTCTCACTGCTCTGTGGAGCTGTTTCATGAGGAAAAATAGACTCCTCATGTGGGACCCACCTATGCAAGTGCTGGTGCTAGTGAGGCTGAGACTGTAGGCTCCTAACATCATTGGTCACCTGCCAGCCAGTACCACAGAGGAACCATAGAGCGACTGAGCAAGAGCTCAGGGAAGTCCCTGCAGGGGAAACCAAGCCTGCAGGGGACCCCCAGGCTCTCAGGGGTCCTGAACTAACATCATCACTCCACAGACCCTGCCTGAGGCCCTAGAGCATTTGGGGAGCTCCTAACAGATGCTGTCGGAAAACCCCTTACAAGTATATGACTAGCATTCCATGGTGGCTTTCAAATACCTTTTATGAAGCCAAAATGCATGTGCCAAGGATGCAGATCTCAAATGAATACCTGCGCAGCTTTTGACTGTGGGATCACTACCCAGATCAATACCCCAGGAGGCCCCACCTGCTGCTTCCCCACCTCCACCCCTCCAACAATAGGGACATTATTTGGACGGCTGTCACCACTGACTGAGCATGTTCTCAACATCATATAAACAGCATCAGGTGGCAGATGGTGATTTGTGTCACAGTCCTCTGCCTCCAGAGTCAGCTGAATGGCTGTGGGAAGCAGAGGTTTGTCCCCTTCTCTCCCCATACCACGTGCCCACTGTGCTTTGGCTGCTCAGCGGCTCTTGTGTCTGTCCCTCAGGCGGAGGCTATCAACTGTGGCTGTCTCCTAGTTATCTGCAACCTTGGGCCCAGGCACATCCACACCACTGGGCACAGCTCTGGAGTCCTAGCTCTTCTACCCAGCGGAGATCACAGGGGGAGGAAAGCAGGTCTGACAACGTTGCAGGGATAACCTTGAATTCCCTCTAATTTACAAAAGAGAAAAAAAGGGGGGGATTATTCGAAAACTGTGGCACTTTATTATTAGTAACATATTTGTCTGTGATACATCTCACAACTGCTGGTCCCACACCGGCATGTCACAGCTTTGAGGTTGAAAACTGCTAGTCTCAGGGGTGTGATTTCAGAAGTAAAGGGAGGCCACTTCCTGCCCCCAAAAATACCTCCTTCCTCCACCCCACTGCCTCCACTAAAGTCTCGCCCCAATCATTTTATTGCACTGCAAAAAGCAGCCCCTTTTTAATTGCATGTACTCCCAAGGGAAGTGAATCCATTTAGTCCACGGTGCCTCTCAGCGTGACTTACACAGGAACTGAAACTCATATGTCACACCCTTCGTCTTGTGCAGCCCTCTCTCCATTCCCTCCACAAGCTGAGGAGCATGTACCCATGCACATGAAGAAACTGAGGCACTTTACAAAACCAGCCTGTGGCCATACAACCACTCAGTGGCAGAAGCAACCACTGAGGCCCAGCTTAATCTTCTGCAAAGCTTGTGTTGTGACTCACAAGGCAGCAGAGAGACAGAAAGTCCTGGGTATCTATGAGAAACTACCCTGAGGAAGAAAGTGACACCCTGGAGCATAGGGCAAAGTGTGAGGGAGAAGAAAAAGCATCATCGTGCCCCATGTCACTTTCACTGGACAGCCCCTGTTCATGGTGACAAAACACCAGACACCTGTACTTTAAAGGAGAAGAGGTTGGTATAGGCTCAAAAATCTTATGTGCGATATTTTCATCCCTACAGTAACCTGTAGAAGGGCTACTCTGAGCCCCTCCTGTGGAAGAGAAAGCCTGCTTAGAGTTACATATGTCACCACTAGACCGCAACCTTCATGAAGTCAGAGGCTGTAGCCAGACAGCAGCTACTTCTTCCCCTGCGCGTGACATCGTCTGGGTGTTCATCACCTATCCATGGGCTCCACTGCCCAGCAGGGCAAGGATGTGTATGGCCAGGTGTGGCCAGCCCTGGAGACCACCACGTCCTTGTCAGCAGATGGTGTCACAACAACAGACCCATCTAGAGATGTAGGTGATATTGAGGAACAACGCAAGGCTCCACAGGGGGGGAGGTGTGCTTAATTGCTGCCCAAGAAGACACAGGCTGCCTGCCTAGCTCTGCTGATGCAGCTTCTTACTCTTCTTGCGCGGCTCCTGGATGGAGCTCCTGCACCAAGACAGGGCCCACACTGTTCCCGTGACTCCACCGTGATGTGTCCCCTCCCTTGAGTCCTAAGTACTAAAGGTCATGGTTGCATAGTTCACCAAACTCAAACCAGGGACGCACTGTGCATTTGGCACTGTGTTAGGTTGACATCACAACCTGTACGAGACACTGCCAGGTTCTCAGGATCTAGAAAAGGAGAGATATAAAACTACACTTTAGGGGCTAGGGGTACAGTTCAGTCTGGCAAGTGCGAAGGCCTGAGTTTGATCCTCAGTACCAAAAAAAAAAAAAAAAACACCAAAACTACATTTTAAAGGAGGGAACCTATGGAAGAGGTCTCAGTGTGACCAGGTGTATTGGTTTCCCATGATCCCAGCTTTTGCAGCAGCAGCCATAGAAAAATAAAACAGAAAAGGCCAGTGATGCCTCAGTGCAAGGACAGTAACCTAGGCATGGTGACAATTGAGGGACGACTGGATGGGAAGGCAGCAAGCAGGAAGTTCTCAGCTAAGCCCTGCAGGTCCAGCTACATGCCTTGGTATAGAAGGAAGTGGGCTCTGCATAGGGCGGGGGGGGGGGGGGGGGGGGG
>PVKN010000415.1:0-39931 GCA_004027915.1 Capromys pilorides | reverse complement strand
GCGGGACCAGGCGTGGGCCTGTGAGGCTCCAAGTCCCCACTGCATGCACCACTGCCTCTCAGCTCTCACTTACAAAACACAGCTTCAGAGATAAAGTTACTAGGAACTCAGAGACAACCACCACAGAGCACTAATCCTAGACACGGGTCGGGTCCCTTGGATGCTCAGGGTCTATCTCAGCTACTTTTCTCTCATTGCTGAAACAAAATAAAAGTAAAGAAAGGAAGGCTTATTTAGCTCACAATTTATAGAAGTTTCAGTCCATACTCAGCTGACTCCAAGGCAGAGTGGCACATGGCAGAGGGCAGTCATTCATGGTGGCAGAAAACAGCTGAACAGCAAGGGCAAAAAAGGGTGAGCAGCAGCAGAAAGCCAGCCGCTTCCCCTTCCTTCCATTGCATTCAGGCCACCTGCCTGAAGTGGGTGTAGCAGTCACACCCATAATCCCAGCTTTGGATCATGAATTAATCACAGCCTCTAGAATCACAATCTCTGCCCCATGACATGAGGCTTTGGGGACCAACTAGACACAAACTATAACAGGGTCCCCAAGGACGACCCTGATCCCATTCCTAGGAAACCGGTTGTAGGCCTGACATACACGGTTGGACAGTAGGACTGATGGCTAACTCTGTGTTTCTGGAGGATTTGCATATCAGGAGCCTGTGGTAGACCCAGAAACAGCTCAGCAGAGCACAGCCTGGGTTTGAGGACACAGCTCAGCACAAAAAGAGAGAAGAATGAATCTCAGAGAGGTGGATGGAAACAAAGACAGCCTGATCAGTTGATCCAGGGTGGAGGTGGAGGCTATGCGTGGTGGTGATGCTGGTGGTGGTGGTGGTGGTGGTGGTGGCGGCGGTGTGTGTGTGTGTGTGTGTGTGTGTGTATGTGTGTGTGTGTGTGTGTGTGTGTGATATTCAACCAATCCTCACCCCTCCAACCCAAGAGTTATGGGTATATATGGCAGTGTAATGGAAGCTCAGATGGGCTGCCTTTTTTTCCTTCTTCTTCTTTGGGGAAGAGGAACTCTGAAGACAAGCAATAAGTTCCTTTGGATGTGAACTCCTTGGGAACAGGAGGTGACCCTAACATGTAGAAGTCACCTGGCAAAAGCTTTTGGTGAATGAAATAGTTGAAAGCCCTCAGACAGAAGAAAAGTTTATGTTGATCCCTGGGGTCCCAGGCAGAATTATAGCCATGATAGCTGTGGGTAAAGATAATCATTTCCTGGTGATTATTTCACAGGGCTGGAGCTGTGGAGAGAAGGGATGGGACTTCTGGGAATGGTGAGGGCCAATCTTGTGAGGCGGGCACTCATAGGATCCCCATGTCTCAGCTGAGGAGGAAGCAGAAGCAGGGAAACATAAAGCCACTCGCACAGTGGCAGGGGTGGGGACAGGATGGGAAGCCAGGACTGCTAGCCACAAACTCTACTGCTTTTAAACACTTCCAACCATGGGAACTATGCCAGGATGACTGGACTGCCACAAGAGGGGACCCAGAACCCAAAAGGGACAAGTGGTTTACTATGGACATTGTCACAGGGATTCAGCTACAAATGAGTGGATAACTCTGTTGCTTTGTTCCTTTGCCATTGGTCATTCTTCTGAAGGAAGAGTTGCTTGGGACTGTTCTGTTTGAAGTGAACACTGGTCTGAGAGTCAAACCTGGACTCCAGCCTTATTGCAGGCAGCTGTGTGACATTAAGTGATGTACACAGTCCCACTAGGCCAAGGTTCCCCAGTTGTAAAGCAGAAAGCAAAGAAAATCTCTACTCCCTTTCAACTCCAGCATCCTACAGTTCTTAGTTTTGCTGTGAGGGAGGAAACGGAGGACCGCAGGAGGAGAAAGACACCCTGCTCAGTTCTCCATGCGGAAGTAATCCCACCTCTCTGGCTCCGGCATTTTTTTCATCTCTAGTGGCGTAGTCGCTAGAGAAATGCCCAGCAAGAAACCAGCTGGGTCAATACCAGGCTAGGCATCTCCAAGGAACTTAGCCATTTCCTCCTGAAGGAGTGAGAATCTAAGATTCTGGGGCACCTTGACATCGACCTTGCTTTTCCTCCACCAGGGACAAGGGTGATTGTCACAAAGACCCAGAAAAAAAATAACAGCAGAACTCTGGCAACATCTGCAGAGAGGCATTTTTCAGAAATGCCCCCACCACCTGGCTTTCCACCCCTTTATAGATATATAGATATATATTTATATACATATAAATATCTCTTCTCCCTGAGGGACAATGAAGCTTAACCAAGTGGGAATTCAAAGTGATCTGGTAGGATTTGCTGCATGGGAATTTTGCTGGGGTGGGAAGTAGGATTGTGTATTCAGGATACCACCTAGTTAATAAAAAACTGCACAGCTCCTGAGAACACACAAGATTTCCTTTTGTTTTTTTTTTCTTTAAATTAAAACGGGTGTGTTGTTCCCCCCCACCCTTTGCCAATTTAAATTATAATTTTTTTCTTTGAGACAATAAGAAAACTAACAGTGGGGTTAAATAATTTGTTAAAGGGTGGGAGGTAGAGAAGACTTGGGGTTTGGAAAAAGGGGGGTGGGAGACTAAAACCTGCCAGTAGCGGCAATAAATGCAGAGTTATGCCTTAGGCATAATATATCAAAGAAAATATAATGCATCCAGCTTAAAACTAATGATTGCCATATAATTAGATGAGAAGCATTGTGCTATAAATGTGTATTCTTTAGCGTGCTGTGATTTTACTGTAAAAAAAAAAAAAAGAGCGCGTGCAAGAAAGGAGACAGAAAAACACAGAGCCCAGCAACATACTATAAAAAGAACCCTCTGTTGACTTCTCTACTGTTTAGTATTCCTTGGCTGTTCTCCCTTGGGAGTGTGTAATTAGTACTTTATGAAGAGTACATTTAAAGCAGTTTAATATTCACCTCATTCAGTCTGAAACAATGTGATCCATGCTTAGACAAATCAGTGCTCCTTGCTGACATAATCTGTCAGAACATTACCTCTGAAAAGACCTTTCAAGAGGTTCGGCTGTTAATTAGTTGTCTATCATGTATAAACAGAGCAGCGAGCAGAAGGGCCTCGACAGGCCAGAGGGATACACTGGGAAATGCATTTTGTATGAATGCGGCTCGCAGGGGGGTCTTCTCCCTCTGTGCCTCCCTCCTTCCTGCAGCCTCTCTCTGCCATGTCTGCAACCACACATGCTGTGGGTCTCTTCCGGGACGGCAAGTCGTTTTCCAGTTGGCTTCCGGGGGCACCGCCAGCCCCCCTAGAGAAGGCTGTGAATAATGGTAGAGGTATTCCCCATGGAACACCCCACAGCTCCCCGGGACAGGCCCACCTGCACGGAATGTCAGCTGTCTCCACTCGGGTCCAGCAAGGGCGACCTCACAAGCCCTCCAGGCTTTAGGTCCAGGCAGGCGCCCACCTCCTGTGAGCAGAGAGGATAAGGAACAAAAAGAGAAATCAGATGTCCCTCCCTCCCTTCACCTTAAATCTGCGGGCATTAGAGAACACCAGTCAGAGTTGGGTTCAAGGTCATGAAGCCCAGGCTCTGCCTTCAGGTGCTTCCATGTCCCGACCTATAAGGGTGGCTGTGGAAGTGCCCCACTCGAGTTGTCTGAGGACTTGAAAAGGCACTCCTTCATTCCGGACTCAGAATATACTACATGAGGCACTTCCTAGAGTCCTAGAGATCCTTCCCAAGTAGGAGATCAATACCCGACCCTGTTGCTCTTGCTAGGCTGCTGTCCCAAGCCAGCAAGGCTGGGCCCTGCAAGGACTCCCTGCCCTGGAGGGGTTCCAGGTTCCCTCACATACTACCTCTATTCTGAGGCACTCCACTTTCCTCAAGGACCTCAGCTCTTAGAGCCTTTATTCAATGTTCCTCTATTCCATAAGCAGCCACTAAGCACCTACTGTGTGTATTTTACTGTGTGCTATATTCTAGGTTAGCAGAAATATGTGAGTCCTGGTCTCTGCTTGTGAGCCATTTACAGGCCTATAAATTTATAATTACGATTTAAGGCAATTATATGTAATGTAGGGGAAACAATATAATTTCACAATGAGGAGGAAGAGTACTGGAGTCAGGTGTTCTGGATTCAGATTTCAGCCTGATCACTTAACAGCTGAGTAACCCTGGCCAGTTATTTAGCTGCCTCAAGCTTCAGTTTGCTTGTCTGTAATGGAGATAAGACGATCTCCTCACAGACTTGTAAATATCAAATGAGATAATAGAGTAAAATGTCTAGCACATGGTTTAGTGTGTAATCAGTGCTCACTGTTCCCTAAATAGCACCATAGTAGGGGCAACCAAAGTGTCTGAAAGTAGAACTGAGGGTGTAGAAGGCTTGCCTAGGGTGTGCAAGGACCTGGGTTCAATTCCCACACCGGAGGGAGGGAAGAGGGAGAGGAGGAGGAGACAGAGGAGGAAGGATCTTGACGGTAGAGTAGGGAAGCACTGACTGGACCTAGGTATCTTTGGAAAGCGTCCCAGAGATGACGACATTGGAGCTGTGTTCTAAAGGCTAAACAGTGTGCTACAGGTGGAGAAATGGCGGAAGGGTTTTCTAGGGGTAAGGCGGTGCCACAGCGGGCAGGGTGCACAACAGCTAACTGTTCTGATGCTGCCCTTTGGCAGTGAGTCACACTGCTGGGTGACAGCATGGGAGACTGGTCCCAGTGGAGCCCTTCTGATTGAGCCACGGATCAGGCCCAGGCTAGGTGACAGTGGGGTCCTCTGGCAGCCCACCAGTCTTCCCTTCTTGCATTTCTCACAGGTCTCAGAGCACCCCAGGCGTGGGCACCCTACCTAAACCTGACCTCATTGCAGAGCCAGACTTGGAGGAGGCAGTGAGATGTCAGAGAAAGCAGTGGCCACTGCTGCTCCCTTCTCCGCTGCAGGGCGAGGCCTGGCCCAGGCTAGATGGGAGGATGGGTGCTCATGGGCTCATAGACCCCAGCAGCCCCTCATCCCCAGACAGTGCTCACCATGAGATCCTTTCTATTATTAATGCAAAGCACTGACTGACCCATATTACCATATGAGGGATCCAAAGGCATGCAGTTCAGTAAAACAGGAGTTCCAGGCCTTTCCCATGCCCAACATCCTATCCACTTTTACACTACCCTTCCCACAGCTGCAGCCTGCAGGCCAAAGAAGCCTGTGTTTGTAGGGACCCCGAGCTAACCCATTTGAAAGAAGAGAAGCGTATAAAGGGCCTGGGACTAATACCAGATGTGTCCCACTGAGGCCAAGCATCTGCCTAGGCCTATCCAGAAAATCTGCCAACCCAGAGACAGCCCAGGGGACATGCATTACCCAGCAGAGGGGACCAAGTAGACAAGTCACCAAAGGAAGGACAGGCATATGAGCAGGACCATCTCTCGACTCCTTGTGACACACTTGCTTCAAAACCACATTCAGAAACATGCCAGAAGAGATGGGGCTAAAGGACACCAGCAAATTCAACATGAGCTGCAGATGAAATTTATCACATGCTCCGTCTCCTCTGTGGAGTCTGCCTCCTTGGCTTTGGAGTGAAAGATGGAAAAGCTGAGAGGTGGATGACTAGCTGAGGGTGTCCAGTGGCTATCTTCTCCAGGTTCTTTCCATCCCAGCAGGCTGCCTCTGACCTCCAGGCCCTGTGACAAGGTGACATGGGACACAGAGAGGCCCTGAGCAGCTCAGGAGAGGGCCCAGGTGGTCGTGCATGAGGGGACCCAAGTTAGGGTACTAGGGAGCCCTAGTCCCAGCACATCCTTCTCATATGGATCCAGCTTCAGTGCATCTCAAATTTTCTTTTCCAACACATGCCCAGTGCTCTTGGAGTTATTTCAGTCACTGAGTCACCCCTAAGAGGGGTGCCCCAATCTGCTGGATCTGGAGGGGTGAGCCTAGCTCCCCAACTATAAGCTCTAAGACTGCCTTAGAGAGCAAGGAAGTCTGGTTCCAGTCACAGCCCTCCTGCCTGTGACTGCATGGCTGGCAGTGGCCCCCAACTTCTTTGTGCCTCTCTTTCCTCCTGGGAGCAGCATTAGGGATTTCCCACCCCTCCCCAGCCCTAGCATGGGATCCGGGAGAGCGAATGAGGTCATGTCTATGAGCTGCTTGGCGGAAGGAAGCAGCAGGAAACACACAAGGCCCTATCATCTTCTGGGGCTGTTTGCCATAAATTTGCTGAGATGTGGGAGTGTCTGAAGGGCCTCAGAGCCAGTGGTGGGAACACCATGAGAAGGCAGCATCACAGCCAGCTTGGGCTTCCAAGTCTTTGAGCTGTAAGTTCAAATCCTGCCTCAGCCTCTTGTCAGTTTTGGCAAACCACTTGACTGCTTTCAGCCTCGACTCCCTCATCCACAACATGGAACCATTCCAACCACAGAGGTTATTTGGTTAATACCAATCCCTGGCACAGTATGGACACTCATTATGATGATCGTCATGGCCTGTCCACTCATCGGGATCCCTCACAAACACCCACTGTGCACACTTCTCCCTGGGGACAGCCTTTTGCCGGATGGAAGAGCTGAGTGGCCCGTAAACTGCCTTCTCAACAAGATAAGTGAACACTGAAGCAGTGACCACAGAGCTTTCCAGGCTCTACCCAGGCTACCAAGGAGCCCAGGACCAGAGACTCTGTTGGCCCCGTACTTCTGGGACACCTTTCCCCTGGAGCAGTGGTGATTGCTCCTTGCTCTCCTCTTGCAAACACCTGACCTCAGTTCATCCCCAGACCTTGGGACAGACACACCTCAATTCTCTCCCTCTGGCCATTTTTTGCACCGCAAGGAGGGACACAAAGGTAGGGCTTGGATCCACATAGAAAAGGCCTGCCGTGCTGACCAGTCTGGCCCATGTGGCCATGGGACAGCAGTTGAGTCTAAGGGAGCCAAGGCCAGCAAGGAAGCTGAGAGAACCATCCAGCAGAGGGTGTGAGAACCAGCCGCATACCAGCCACGGCCTCCGTGCTGCTCACAGCGAAGCTGCCAAGCCGATCTGGCTGAGACTGTCTGAATTAGTCACTAGTTTTGATGAGGAGTTAAACCGGTTACATAACAGCCTCCCTCACTCCCTTCAGTTGGCTCCCCAGGAGCTGAGGCTCTCCTGTCTGGGCAGGAAGGGTCACATTCCCAGAGCCCCAAGGGCTAAGGTTACTGCCCAGGCCTCCCCAGGCCTGCTGCAGCCCTACAGGGCCAGAAGGAGGCGCCAGCCGCTCATCTCCTACCAGGGCAGGCCACTCGCCTGGCGCGCCATCCCACGCTAGTCTTGCAACCCACGGCTCTAGATGTTGGCCCAGAAGATGACCTTGACAAGGAGTCAAATGCTTCTCAACTCCAGGCTACCCCCTGCTGAACCTACCATAGCCCACCACGGCAGTAATCACTGCCAGGAAGCTCTGAGGGAACACGTTTTTGGTATGCCCTGGTGGACACAATGTTGGTGCCGTAAAGACAAGGCAGGCAGAGGCCGGGGGTTCCAGACCCATCCAGGAGCACTAAGCCACCCACCCTACTTCCTGCCAAGGTCGAGTTTAACCTCTATGCAGAGGTCAGCGTCCCCAACCAGCTTCCCTCCACCAAGAGTTGCCTGGGACAGCGCTGGCTCCCTGTGGCCAGTTTTTCCTGCCAATGTGCTCATCCCACTGCGCGTGGCTGAATAAAGAACAGTAGACGTCTGACGATATTGATAATGAGTGATGATGTCTATGATGCAGGGGCTGTTAAAGAAGATGATCCGTATCCTATTTTGGGGGTCCTGAGCCCCAGGCCCTTCAGTTCTTCCCTTATACCTATTGGTGTTTCTTTCTACATCTGACAGAAAACCAGGGGGAGTAGCTTGAGAAACACTTAAGGGGCACTCTGACTTCATCAACCCGGAAGAGCCACCAGAGCAGCATGTGGGGAGTCCAGCAGTCAGTGAGAAGAGTGGAGGCCGCTTGTGCTGTCCTCCTTCCCAAGCTTAGAAGAGGTAATGGCCCCAGCCCAGATACTGAGGACTTGGTGATGCCCAGCTAGTGCCACACCCCCACTCACCAGCCTACGAAATTCCAAAGAGGTAAGAGCCCCACAAGGTCTCCAAAGTCATCTGGCCCAGCCTTCCCACCTTCCAGATGAGAACACCAAGGCTCAGAAAGAAAAAAAACGACTCACCCAAGCAGAAGAGCTCAGCATGGACTCAAGACTCCATCTCCCTTTGGTTACACTGTGGAGCCCACGGAGGGCTGTCAGAGATAACGTGTGTGGGGAGAAGCTGTCGATCTCCGAACGTGTCAAGGTCTGTGTGGTCCACACTTCCTGCCTCTCTGGCTCCTACCAGACAGGTGACAGCTCTGCACAGAGGGAATGTCGACTGTCCCAAAGAGACCACACAAATGGCCAAGACACCAAATCAATGTCTAGGACAATGAGCCTCTCTCCTCAGTTCCCTAGAAAACAGCAGAAGCCTTACTCACCTTATATCCCAACCCCCGCCTGCAGGCAAATTCCTGGTGAAAAGTCTGATTCTGCTTCTATCTCCCAAAGATCTCTCCCAGGTGTCTACTTGGGGATGAGCTTTCTCAGCAATATCTGAAGCCAATTAGAGAAAATCAAGGAACGAAACAGGAAACCTTGTATTAGTTCAGGCTACGAAATCACTTATTCACTCAACAAACTTCACCTTGAGTCTCCCCTGTAACCCTGAGATATTCTTTATTTCCGTCTGAAAAATCCCCTACCAGCAACCCCCAGCCCCAGACTCTATCTTCAGACTTTCCTTTCCCATCATTTTCCCCATCTGGGACCCAAACTTAGCCCACACCCTGTCAGTGAACGCGTAGACTCGGGGAGAGGTGGTGGGAGGGCCCCAGCAGACTCACACCCAGACAGATGTGCTCTGTTCCCTGCACAGCTGTCCAGGCGGCCCCTCTGCGCTCACTTCCTGTCGGCCTGCCCCAGCCCCTCACACCTCCCACGCAGGGGTGGAGAAGTCTAGTTCTTAGACTTTTCGTCTCAATCCAAAAGCCAGTGCTGAAGCGGCCACCGGCATAGCAAAGCGCAGAACCCAGCTCCTGCCCTCCCCGCTCCCGGGCAAGGAGCTGTGGCCTGGGAAGGACTTCAATGAGGTGGCGTCTTCCCCTGGGCCGCTCTGGTGGGCTGCGCCTTGGCTGCGCCTTGGACCCCGACCCTAGTCGCTTGGCAGCTGCTCAGGAGCTGCGTGCTCTGAAGTCTTCCCAGCATCCTTTGTCTTCATGAAACACACCCACAGCATCACCCATCTGACTCCATCCCTCAGGCCAGGTGCCTTGAAGAATCACTTTCAAAGAGCGGTCGGTGCGAAAAGAAATTGCACTCTGGATGCTGACTCCTCACGGAAGGCCACGCGGCTCCCGAGATCCTGCTGCTGGGAGAGGGGGAGTCTTGCTTGCTGAAAGGAGGCGACTATTTTCTGCACTCTGCTTGTTTCTGGGGTGCTTGCAGCTCCCTCTTGGCTCGTAAGCACAGCGTGTCCCCTCTTTGGAAGCTTAAGGATGGTGCAGGTGCCTCTGCACCTCCTGGGGGCTGGCCGCTCCTTAAGGGCAGCTCCTGGGACTGGGCACTCTGGGATCCTCAGTAGCAGGCAGTGCTCAGCAAGTGCGTGCTGAGCTGGGCTACCAGCGCGAAACACTTGGGTCAAACAGGCAAGTGTGGAAGTGACAAACCTTTCCAGTGTGCCACGAGGAAGCACAACACGGGTGATGAGGAAAAGGAGAGACAATGTCTGGCCAGATAGCTCAGCGGACTAAAGCTGCTTAGGCAGATGCAGCGGGTGGGGCTTGAATCCCAGAGAGCCCCGCCCCCAGGGTGCCCTGAGAGGGCAACCTAGACTGGGTGTGGTAATGCACACCTGTAATCTCAGCGCTTGGGAGGCTGAAAACAGGAGGATCACTACGAGTCCTGATGTATGTAGTGAGTTCCTGTAGACCCTGTACCAAGTACATTAAAATATATATATATATATGACAAGGACAGATAGGGTGGCCACAGGGAGAGGAGAGATGGGGTTGGTAGAGGAAATGAGGAACTGGAGTGTGAAATTAACAAGTAGCCCCTGCTCAGAGGGCTTCTTCTTGGATTGCCTGTCCTAGTGCCCTGGGATTTCAAGGAGGCTGAAAGATGGCAGATCATCCTTCCCCTTTCCTAAACTCAAAAGACCCTTCAAAATGTGGGCCTCACCCCACCCCAGAACCCCACATCTCCTGATCAGTGACCTTGCCTGGGTGAGAACTGACTTCACTGGGCAGAAACGAGCCCCAGAGCAAGAGCTGGTGCCAACGCTTTCCAGTGGCACAGGGTATGCCCCCCTGTCCTGCCCTGCCATTTGTGAGTGATAAGTAATTCCAAATGCTGCACTGCCCCTAAGACATGCGTAGACACACATAGTCCTGGGCTTTGACTGTACGAGGAACAGCACTGATTTTTCTGCCAGGCTGGAAATCCATTAACCGTGGAGGTCAATTCAGGCTTCTGAGCTGCCTCTGGGTGGCCAGGCAAATACAGGCTTAGGTTATTTTGTTTTGAAAGCATTGTGTTAAATGTCTAAGAAAGAAAGGTTCTTTCACAAAGGCCTTCATGTCGTCCTTTCTTTCCATTTCACAAATCTGGCCATCCTCTTTCTGTGATGTTAGGATCAAACTTATCAGATCTACAATTTCAGGCTGGGACCTGAGTGGATGGCTGATGAAAGAAGGGCTGGATGACAGATGAGCAGAAAAGCGGGTTGATAAGCACACCGCAGGCACAGAGGCTGGGACCATCCTCGTCCAGGGCCTCAGGGGCATGCAAGCTACTCAGCAGAAGCCTTTCTTGGGTTCTGGGGCTTCGACCAATAGCACTCCAAGTGTTCTTCAAATAAAATACACAGACACCCACAACACACACCTCTTCCCTGCTCCACAGTAAACCTTCTGTTCCACCAGCTCCCAGGAACTGGGGGCTTCTCTCCTAACTGCAGATTTCTGAAAGAGAAAATACACATTCGCACATTCACCTGGAATTCTCCACTAGTTCCTCAATATAGGCAAGACCTAGGGTCTCACTGGGGCTCTTGGGTGTCAGACCCTTGCTTTCCCAGCAGCTGGGGCTCGAAGGAAGGAACCAGGCTTCATTCTGACCCCCACCCTGTAAGAGTAACAGGCAAGTTCAGAAGCATCTCTCGGTCCAGGTTCCCCCACCTCACCCCTGCTCTCTTATTCAGGGGACCTTACTCTAGGGTGGCCATACTCGCCTACCCAATCCTATCTAGAAGCAAGGGGTTTGACCTCCGAGTCCCTGCTCTATGACTCCCTGGGACAGATTTCACAACCCAGAACTGAGTTTTACTACAAGTTTCAGACAAAGAAGGTGTGTCAGAGCGGAGAGCATGCTTCTGCCCGCTGTGTGGGCGTCAAGTTCAATGCCTTCTTGTCAACACTTGAATGTGTTGAACATCACTCACAAGGGCATTCTTTAAGACACCTATTAATTTAATTACCCAGGCACTTTTTTCCCTCTCTCCCCCTATCCATGCATCTCATCTAAGGGGGAAAAAAAAAAAAAAACTGGCTTTCTTCCTTTCTGAGATACTTTTGATGTAACTCCTCTCCCCTCGGCACAATAACATCTTGTTTATTTCTCTAACAGTTAATCAGGGGAGCTGTGCTACATGGCATCCTCTGCTCAGGTCTTAGTACTGGGAAAAGCTAAGAGAAGGCAAAGGCTGACTGTGAGGGTTTGGGGGGCAGACCAGGTATTCTCCTTTCTCGACAGATATCCCCAGAAGGGACAATGACAGTGAGAATGGCAACGCTGAGACAGGAGTCACCAAGTGTAACAGGTCAATCAACAAGCATTTATTAAGTACAAGCCAAGTGCCGAGGACTATCCACCCTGGCTTTGGAAGAAGAAAAAATTCTGCCCTAGATATATTTTTCCAGTCCCATGCATACCCATAGCCCTAGAAAAATGAAAGCATTATTATATTATATTATATTATATTATATTATATTATATTATATTAAATAATCTCAAGCTAGGAATCAGGACAACTGGCTTCTAGATCTGCCCTGTTGCCTGCACCTGGTCTTACAAGTGCCATGCTCTGAATTTGCTCCTCTGTCCCACGCAAGGGTAGCCCTAGCAGGGACCCACCTGGGCATGAGTCTGTTCAAAGGCAGTGGAAAGAAACAGTGTTCAGACAGAAAGTGCGGGGACCATCCCAGAGAGCCAATTCATCAGGTGGCTGCGTCCTGGTGACATCTATGTCCAGGAAGACATGGCAGGGATGGGAACTCTTGCATTCAACTGGAAAGCACACAGAGCTTCCCAGAGGTTCTCAGAGACAAGAGGAGCAGGTGGAGCCAGACCTCGGCTCCCAGTCAACGCAGAGGAAAGTGAGGTCTGCCGGTGAGGAAACGGAGGAGCACACCCCAAAGCTTCCTTTCCAAGACCCTGCAGAACCAAAAGCCATCCATATTCTTTCCTATTCTGAGAAGCAAGAACTCTGGAGCCAGTGCAGAGAAATCCCTTTGGACACTCCTTCACACACCCACAGCCCACTAAGTTCCCAGACTATCTGCCACTCTCTTGAGTCCCAAGAATGGAAACACCCAAACCCTTAGCAGACTAATCTGGAGCCACAGGGCAAAGAAGTGTTGAGGTGAGGCCTCTGTGTGCAATCAGTGTTGGGAAGGACCTGAGGGGCAACGTGGACAAGCTCCTGCCCCAGGCAGCTCTACTCCCAAAGCATTAAGCCTGGTGTAACCTCTCCTGTACTCCAGGGGAAAGCAATGGCCCAGAAGGAGCCCCGCCTGTGTGGGGGCCGCTCTGTGGCTTCAGGAGGGCTCTCTACTCCCCTGATGCTCTTGCTCCTGGGGAACCCAAGACTGCCTGAAGTTGTTCCCACCCTCCTCTTTGCCCTTCCTCTGACTCAGAGCTGATGAAAGCCTGGGTACCTTTGACTCACAGTCCCATCCTCCAGTGCCCTCCGCCAGAGACCACCTCTACCCACAGGCAGTCTCCTGCAAAAGAGCATAGGATGGGGAGAAGAGCTGGTGGAAGCCAAGAACTTGACTTTGATCACCTCAAGTTTGGAAAACTAGGCTCATGAGCCTTCATTGCCCTCTCCCGCATGTATCTAGCACAGGTTTCACTCTGACGCAACACTGCCAAGCGGGTTCTGTGACCCAGGATCCCTTAGGATTAGGCATCTTCTGGGGCAGGAAGAGACAGCATCCTCTGTCGTTACACCATGACCTGCTGAGTTTCTCTCCCCGGCCCTGGAGTGCTCCTACTGGGGGGCCATCAGACCCCAGTCTAGGCTGAGAGCCAGGCCACACCCATTGTGGGCTGGGAGACCCTCTCTTTGTGATTCCCTTCTCTCTCCAGGTCTGGGAAGCTCTGATGCAGGCAGAGGCATAGACAGCAGCGGGCAAACAGCAGAGGTGGATCTGCCTCTCTCAAGTCTGTCTACACAAGCCATGTGCACATGGACGCATGTGCCTGCGTGCAGTTGCTCAAGTCCACAAAGAGTCTCAGCACTGCCTAAGCCCAGCCTGAGTCCAGGTGCAGGCTCCTCTCCTCCCTCACCCAGGCCAGGACAGCCGTGTCCCCCTGTGCTGTGAGTGGCTCTGCAGGAGGCTGTGTGTGCGCACGCTCACACATTCTCTGAGGATGCCCCTGAGGCCTGGGGAGAAGGCTTTCCGGGAGACTTTTATGGCCAAAAAGGAAGTCTGGGCACCACTAAAGCAGCTGGGGCATGGAGCAACCAAATGCCTGCCAGGAGGAGAGTCAGGCCACCACCTTCCCACTAATTCTGCAGCCTTTAACCCTTTTCCTAGGCTCCTGCTGCTCAATGAGGTGGGGTTGGTCAGAAGAGCCCCTAGAAAATTAGGATCCTTCATGGATGATCCCCTAGAAAATTAGGGTCCACTGCTGCCTGTCATAGCCCCCCTCCGACACACATGTGCACATTTACATGGGTGCACCCTGCCTCCCTGTTGCTCATGTGGACTCCCCCAAACCCAATAGGCTCTCACCAAGAGAAATACAGACCTTTGAGCTGCAAGAAAACTGAGGCGTGCAAAAAATGACCATCATTGTTTTGCAAAAGAGGCCACAGAGGCCCACAGAGCAAGTAACCTTCCAGGGTCACCCAACTCCAAGCCCAACACAAACCTCTGTGTCCTCTCATGATTCTAGACTGGGAGGCTAGGCCCAGACAAAAGCACTTGAGGGAAGGAGCAGGGCCTGGATAGGGAGGGGACACCCTAGGGACATCCCAGGGGTTCAGCACTTGGTACTGCCTAGAGCTCTGATGTCCAGTAGAAGAGCAGTTTGTCACAAGTGGCTCTTGCCATTTCAACCAAATTCAAACAGTTGATCTCATTCTGTTCCTCAGCAGCGCTGGCTCCATTGGCAGTGATGGGCAGGCACACGTGGCCAGACACTACCCCATGGGACACTTGGTATGAGGGGACGGCATCTCCGCATCACAGAATACTGGAGTGGGTGGAACTGATCTGGAGGGAGGGAGACCAGAGTCCTTTGCCTAAACCAATCTATTCCTTGATGAAGGGCTGAGGGCTCCCACTAAGGAAGGAGAGGAGAGAGGGGAAGAGAGAAGATGAAGAGAGGTGAGAGCACAAGAGGGAAAGGCTGAGCAAGGGAAGGGAAGGCAGCCAAGGGAACTAGGAGGTGACAGCTTAAGCTCACCCATCCAGGCAAGGCCTGACCCAGGCAAGGCCTCTCGCCCTAGCAGACTGATCGCGCTCACCCTCCTCCAAAGGGCCAGCACCTAACATCACAGGCACCATCGGCTGGGGACCAGAGAGCCCACCCTGTTTCCAGCTGGTCACCCTCCATCCCCATGGGGCCTTCATGCCTGAGCTCTGGCCCCTGCCCTTTGCTGTGGGAAGGGCAAACCTCTAAGGAGGGAGGGCCTGAGGTCATGTCAGTAACAACCAAAAAATATGTCACAGAAAGAAAGGAGAAAAGGAAGGGAGGGAGGGAAGAAAGAAGAGAGAGAGGGAGGGAGGGAAATAGGAGGAGAGGGAGGGAAAAAGGAAGGGAGAGCGGGAAAAAGGAAAGGAGGGGGAAGGAAAGAAGTGAGGGAGGGAAGGAGGGAAGGAAAGAAGGAGGAAGGAAGGTGGAAGCAGGGAAGGAAGGAGGGAGGGAAAGAGGGAGGAAAAGCTGAATCTAGTAACATAAAAATGGTTTTCTGGCCACCAGTTGAGCACATTTTAGAACTGAGGGGACACTCAGTTTCTGTCCCGTCACATGGACACAAGGGACTCGTTTTGTTGCTTCCTCCTGCGTCCTTCTAAGCAAACATTTGAGAGGCGGCTTTGAGTTGTGCAAAGAGCACCCCCCATGAAATCAGAAATGGCTGGCTGTCTTTCCAGTTCTGCCCCTCAGGAACTGAGCCCCAGTTTCTGGCCTTGCAGGGCTGATGAGCTTAGGAAGGGCCTGAGGAGGCGATGCAGGTGGTCAGTGCACGGGGCTTCCCCCGCTTGGCCCAGCGCGCTCACTGCCTGTCTCTCCCCTGTGTGATGGGCGGGCAGGAGGCAAAAAATGGCTGAGATCCGATTGTTCCTCATCTGAGGAGAAGGAGAGGGACAGTGGCAGATGCCACATGGACACATAGTGGGCACCTGAGCTACTGTGGAGAGAAGGGCAGCTGAGGGGAGCTTTGTGGAGGAAAGAGAGTGGCAAATGTGCTGGGAAGACCCACAGGCAGAGCCTGTAAGCCCAGCACTGCGGGAGGCTGAGGCAGAAAGGTGGTAACTGCAAGCCCAACTGGCACAACTTAAAGCCTGCAGGTGTAGTGTAGCTTGACTTAACATCTAGATTCGATCTCCATGACTCAGGAAATCATTTTTTTAATTAATTAAAAATGCAGAGAGAATTCCAGAATAGCTCTGGAGGCTAAGATCCAAGAGCCACAGGTAGCAGGAACCCCTTACCTGCTCAGAGTGGTCAAACTAGACAAATCCTGTTGGGGAACTTCCCACCACTGGGCCCCAGGACCCCCAAATCACCTGCGTTACCCCATATCCTTGTAAAAAGTGACACAATAAAATGTCTTGGCCTGGGCTTGGCATGGTGCAGAAACGAGGTAGAAAGCCCTAGGCTGGTCCTTCCACTCCCCATGAGCAGGGCCAAGGTCCTCAGAGAGATTCCAGCTAAGGGAGAAGAAAGCACCCTTGGCCTCGGGAGTGGCTCCCTTAACATAGCCCCCTTTGTTCTGGGGTGCAGGCAGGAGAGCTTCCGGCTGTGAGTGAGGGCACAGCCAGTAGCCCAGACACCTGGAACCTCTGGATTCCACTCACATCTGCCGGAGGGTGGGGCCACAGTTCTGAGCCAGTTCCTGAACCTGTGGAGGGCTTGTACTCTCCTGCTGCAAAGTTGGGGTGACTGTCTCTGACTTTCCGTTTCTTAGCAAAGGAGGGTTCATGTGATATTTCATCTGGGGGGTCGGGGGACCTACTCACTCCACTCTCCCAAACCAAAGATTTAGCACCTGAACCTCTTTGAAAATTCCTTTGCTATGGTTGTATCCCATAGAAAGCTGCGCATGACCTGGGATGGTGCTGTGTTGTGGGCCCTGCCTTGAGAGAGGGCCGTTGTCTCAGAAGAGAGGACACGAAATGGGGAGGTTGGGTTGGGGTACAAGGAACCGTGGCTCTTGGGATCAGCTGCCCTCCCTTGACCCCAGTTACCTGCTGGCTGCCTGGAGGCTGGGCTGGGTCAGCCAGCATGGGAACACGAAGGTTTCAGGCTGACTCAGAAATGAGTCTCTGGCCATCAAAGCCCCTGGCACGGTAGCCGTTGTCCAATCTGTGACCAGAAGACCTCAGTTAGGCAGTTCCAGAACTCTAGGGAGAACAAAGGGGTTGGTGCTTCTGTCCCCAGGGGGACAATGGCTCTATTTCTACCCACATGCCACCCCCTGAAATTGTACCCAAGTGCCACCAAGACTCCATGGCAGCCCCCAGAGGAACAGATGGGATTGTTGATTTTGAGTAATGCTTTAACTCAAGTGTCTTTTTGCTCCTTTGACCAGTTTCTGCAAATTCAGGTGGGGGTTTCAGAGACCAACTCAAATCTCTCTCATAGAACTAGTTCTGGGAACACAGGAGCAAGTATCTCTTTAAATCTTTAAAAATCCTCCCTGCCTAGCAGGTCACACTGGCCTGAAGCCACAGCACCCGGGGCTGTGAGCTCACTAAACTCCAGGAAGCCAAACAGGGTCAGGCCTGGCTGGTCCCTACAGGGGAGACCTCCCAAGCAAAACACAGGTGTTGCGGGTGAGTCAGCAGGCCAGCCCCTCCCTCCCAGTCTAGCTCTGCTCAGGTGCTGAGGGAGGCTGGGATGATTCAGGGCCTCCTATCAGCATCTGGCCAGGGGAAGGAGGCGTGGCACCACTGCAGGTGTCACAGGCCCGTGCTTTCTGAGAGCTTCTTTGGTGAGTTTGGTTCTTAGGAACTGGGGTGTGTGGACACCCTCCCTCCCCAAACTCTGTCCTTTCCTAAGGCTTCCTTCCCCTTTCTGAGCCTGAATTACTGAGATAAGGATGAGGCAGAAACAAAGGCCTCGTGAACCCAGGGCTCCCAAGTCCCTTCAGCAATGGTTCCTGGCTTCCATCGGGCCCTGAGCCCCAAGACAGTCCCTTTGCTTTGGGAACAGTGAGGATGAAAGGGGTCCGTGAAATGAGGGCCGTCATTAGCCTGTTTTATGAGCACACGGATATTCATTACAGCCCAACCCCATCATTAGAGGCTGCAGAGAGAGCTCAGGCCCCTTCTTTATTACAACAGAAACTGAGGGGGGTTTTCCCCCAAAAGGGAGGTCTGCTTCAGCTTCCAGGTCAGTGGCCTGCAACTCCCAGGGTTTCCCCTACTCCTCCTCCTCCAGCAGCCAGGCAGCCCAAGGGAGGGCAGGTACCTCAGGAAGGCAGGATGAGGGCTTGGGGCTGCCTAGAGAAGAGGAGGCCCCGTTCATGGCCAGCCCTGGCAGCTAGATGGAGTCTAAGGCAGCACTGCTAGGCCAGCACACAGCTCTCACCACTTTCTTCCACCAGACACAACTAGGTGCAGGGGTGCTATATGGCTTCCTCCAGGAAGCCCCCCAGATGCCCCAGCTGGGAGGCCTGCAGCATGGGTGGCATGTGTGGGGACCCACCCTCAGCTAAGAGAGTAAACAGGGTGGGCCCCATGCCAGAAGTGTATCTGGAGACCTGGAGAGTCGGAGGCTGTCCCTTGACCCCTCTAGGGTTGTGCTGTGCTGTCACCTGGTCCCCTTTCCTCCCATCTCCTCATGCCCCTGCCCCCTCCAGGTCATCTGTACACCCACCTAACAGGAGCTCGCCATAAAGGTGGGCTGCATTGGCATCTGCTAGGAGCCAAAGCAGGGTACTCTTGTGAGCCACTTCTCAAGCTCTGATGGCCTCACTGCTCTTTCAAAGTCACAGAGAGCAAGTGGCCAGTGCCCTCCCCACAAATCACATAGGCACTAGTTGTCCTCGCCTTGCAATCTACCCCCTCTCAGTCTCCTAAGAGGTCAGTCTTCTAGGGCAGCCTGGGGCCAGGGACAGAGTACCCATGGCGATAGGCTCGAGTCTATTCTGCTAGTGTAGACTCACAAGGCTGCATGGAGCATGGCCGGAGCCCACTGGGAGGACAGGCCTCCAGGGCTCCAATTAATCAGCCATCCCTTGCATTCATTAAAGGCCCCTTGCTCGGATGCTCTGCAGCTCGAGAGGCCAAAGCAATTAACTGCTTACAAAAAATGTTCTAGGGAAAAGTTTGTCTCAGCTCTCTGTGGCCTGGCCTTGGCATCCTGAACTCCCAGATGCCCCAGCTGGGAGGCCTGCAGCATGGGTGGCATGTGTGGGGACCCACCCTCAGCTAAGAGAGTAAACAGGGTGGGCCCCATGCCAGAAGTGTATCTGGAGACCTGGAGAGTCGGAGGCTGTCCCTTGACCCCTCTAGGGTTGTGCTGTGCTGTCACCTGGTCGGTCCCCTTTCCTCCCATCTCCTCATGCCCCTTGGCACCGTCACCTGGAATGGCCAGGCCCTTCTCAAGGTTGTGCAAAGACTCATTTCAACACTTGGAGACTGAGGATGTTCCCTAGCAGGGCAGGGTGCCAAGCACCACAAGCTGCCCTGAACCTGCTCTCCTGCCTGCCACAGAGGCAGCCAGGGCTTGCTGGGCACACAAAACTTCCCACCAGCTCTTGGCACTGTGTGGCCCCCAGCGAATGACCACCCAGATTCACCTGGCCCTGCCAGAGGGGGCCAAGACCTCCCTTCCTGTCCTCTCCATGGGGTCCTATCGTCCCCAGAACATTCCAGAGACCAACCATGAGGTCAGGGTGGAGTTGACTACCACCTCTTGGTTGTTGTTTTCGTTATAATTGCCAAGCTCCTCAGATTGGCATTTGCCCGCTGGGCACTATAAAAAATGACACAATAGAATGAGAGCAAACCTGGTTGCTGGCTGGCATCTGCGTGGCCCAGGACCTTGGCAGGCCCATGGTGGGCTGCATCCACCCTTCCCTGGGCCCAGACAAACAGATTCAGTTGGCCACCTGCAGGTAGGGACAGCAGAAAGGCAGCTAGCTCACCAGGGCTGGCAGCTTATGTGGGCATCAGGTGGGAAGAGAACTGAGGCAATGGCTAGGCTGAGGCCTTCTGCTGGGACCAGGGTCTGGAGTGGATTGTGACCTTCAACCCAGGGCTGGCCACGTGCTCTCCTTGGGTCTGCAGGCTACAAGGAAGAGCCTTTGTTCCTTGTCCCTACCATCCTTCTCTTCCTTTCCTTGGGCTGCTGAGACTCCTGCCCACCTGGGGATAGCCATGGTCAACTCATGTAGGGCAGGCAGCAGTGGGCTTGGTCCAGAGAAGGAGCACCAGTGAATCTGAGGAGCCACAAAAACCCTCAGGCACCCATCTCTCAGTAGGCGAGGCCCCCAAGAATACAAGGCACAGAGCCTCCTGCCTCCTGCTCCTGGCCTCGGACCCCTCCCAGTGTGATCCACTTCTTCAGACCATCCCATGTAATCATGGGAGCTGGAGCCACCTCAAGACCTGAAGCTCAGCCAGGTCTAGCCAGGATAGAGATGATTCCCAAGGGACCTAAGCCTGGAGGAAATAGAAAATAAGGTGCTGTCTGGGACAAAGGTTCAGGGAGTACCCCCATTGCTGCTTCCCCTGGTCCCATGAGGTCAGTCCCAAAGACTTAAGCAAGACTCGGGAACAGGCTGGACTCCAGGGAGGTGGCAACCATGTGGCAATGGGCACATGAGTCACCTGAGGGTCCTGTGAGCAGTAGGTTCTGACCTATGAGGCCTGGTGGCGCCCGTGCGGTTCTGCGCTCCTATCCCAGGCGGGCTGCCATCGCTATGCCAAGCACTGTGCTTTGAGTGGCAGAGGGCACCAGACCCGAGCAGATTCACCATCAGTCCTCAGAAAAACAAGAGGGGACATGCACAGGTCTCAGTCTACCTCTTCTCACTGTCACACATCCCAACAAGCACTCAGTTTCAGGGAGCCTCCAGCCTTTGTGGGCACCCTTCCTGCCAGACACTGCTAAGCTTCCTTCCACGGAGTCCCTCCATAAGGCCCTCCTTGTTTGCCTCCCTGATTCCTCCTTCCTTCTTCTCTCCCTTTCTTCTTCCTTCTCTAGTTTCCAGCCTTCCTTTCTTCCTTCCTCCTCCCCTGCTTCCTTCCTTTCTCCCACCCTGTTCATAAAGTAATCTCAGGCCAGAGCCCAACAGCAGTGAGGAGAGGCAAAAAGGCCCAAAATTCTGGGACTGTGCTTTTTCGTCCTCTTAGGGCTGAGGGTGGAATCCCAGGATGGGGAGACAGACCGGAACAAAGCAGAGAAGGAAGGCCAGGAATCTGATTCCTCATTCCCACTGCTACCGCTTTCCCCAGAGTGGCCAGCACAAGGACCCCTGATTATTGGGGCCCAGCTTTTGGAGCCCATTCTGGAGGAGTTCTCCTGTCCTTGATAGAAGGTGGGGAGGACAGCTGACCATTTCCTGGTTGATGATAGCCAGATGGGTCACTGTGGGGTCCCAGGGGTACCCATCAGCCAAACACAAGGGAACCGGAAGGGCTGGAAGGGCCAAAAGCTCTGCCAAGCCTGAACATCCACAGGACCCCCTAGCTCTAGATGCCAGCCAGGCCAGGTGCCACTCTCCAGGCCAGGGCATGCCAGGGATCTGCTGATATCCTCTGTCCAGCCGCAGTGGGCAGCAAAGTCTTGTGGGGGTCCCCTCTGCCCAGAGTCCAGGTCCTTGCCCTCTCTCCCTTTACTCCTCCCCTCCAGGAAGACCGGGCAATGCTGCCTGAAGCCAGGCTGTATTTCCCAAGCCCTGTTTGTTTCAGGGATTAACTGCACTCCTTTCCTAACTGTTTTGCTGCTTTGTGGATCCCACAGCCTACAGCCTCTTACACACAACCCCTGGGAAGCGCTGAGTTGGGGTGCCCCTCTGGCACCGGGCCAACTGCATCCTCTCCCACCTCCTGGCCCACAGGCCTCCAGATCCTCCACTTAGCCCGCCAGCTTGGTGCCTGTCCCAGACTCCAGGCCTAGCCCGTTGTCAGTTGTTCCCTGTTCCCCGCTGGAGCTGGATGGTCCCACACCCACTTCTAAGCCCACAGTGTAAACTAGAGCCTCGACACCCATCCTTTCCAAATGCAGCCTTCATGATTCTCCTGTCGTGCCCTGACATAGTGTGTGCAAGCACCGTCAGTGTGCCTGTCTGTGAATGTTGGCGTGAGTATGAGAAGGAGCAACTGTGGGCATGTGTGCATGTATGTGAGGTTGTTTGTGAGCACACATGTGAGCATGTGTATAGGCATACATGGGAGTGTGTGGACGAGCTATGGAAAGACCACACGTGTGTGTAGATATGTGTTGACAGGTATGTGTTCATAGATTGAGAGGCATGTTAGTGTGTGAACATGTACATGCATGAGCACATGTGTAAGCATGTGCTGTGCAACCCCATAAGTATGTGAGTGTGAGCATGAGGATGAGCGCTTATGTGCATAAGCATGGGTGTTGTGGGTGTGTGGACAGCACCAGATGCACATGTATGAGCACGCTGAGTGCTAGCATGTTATAGGTGAGCATGTGGGGTGGGAATTTGTGAGTGTGAACACCTGTGAGCGCACGGTCTAAGTGTATGTGTGTGTGCATGGGAACATGTTGAAATGTGAGTGGATGGAGGTGTGAGTGTGAATGTGCATGAGAGCACGTGGGTGAGCATGTTGGACGTCTTAGCACGTGCTGAGTAGCAGTGTAAATATGTGAACAGGTGTATACGTGAACATGGCTGTGAGCAGGTGCTCTATAAGCATATTGCAAGTGTGTGAGTGTGTGTAACTCTGTGTTCTCCCATCCTCCCCGCTCTGGCTGTCTTTCTGTCCCAGCTCACTCAGAACTAGATCCAACATAGCTTGGAGGCCTCCTCAGCCTCCCTCCAGCCGCCTCAGCCTAGCAGCTCCTAGCTCAACCTTGCCGCACCTTTTCCCACCATTCTGGAAAAATATCTTGCACTGTGTTGCCTCCCTTACTCTCATCCCCCTGCACCAAGGAGTTTCAGCCAAGTGTCCACCCAGTGGCAGAGCCAGAAGTAGTGGCTTGCTCCCCAGGCCTGGGACTCTCCCTCTGGACTCCCCAAGCTACTTCCACTTCCTGCAGAGGCCCTGGCCCTTTGTCCTGAGCCTCCTTAGGGCCACCAGTGCCTCTGGAACTGTGTGTGCTCCAAGGGGTGGGAGGTAGACAAAGGGGAGAGGAGGGAGAGAAGATAGAGACTGGGCTCAGATGGTGTCATTAAGAGAGATTAATGCCCTCATCAAGGCATATTAATAAACACCATGCGCTGCTGCTTGCCTGCACACCCTGGGTGAGCACAGGCCCAGCGGGATGGGCCACGGTCACAGCTGGATAACTTCCAAGCCCACAGCACAGCCATTAGGCTCGCAAGACCGACTCTGCCCAGAGACTCCTTCGCCTGTGATAGCCAAAGAACACTGACAGGATGGGTTCTGAGGACTCCACAACCACCCGGCCCCCTCCTCCCTCCGCTGAGCCTTCTGTGCTGCCAGGTTCAGACAGGGGCTCACCTCGGTAATGACCCTTACACTAGAACGGCCCTGTGGGACTTCAGAACACTCATTTCCTAATTGCATCTTCACAACTCTGTGAAGAAACCAGAGCTGCCGCGCTATCATCACCACTTTATAGGTAGAGACTGAAATGCTGCAAAACTGCTTGCTCAAAGTTGTGCAGCTAATTGGCAGTGACGCCGGACTGAAGCAGGAGTTGCCCTGTAGGACGGTGGTGATCGACACCAAGTCACCTGCCAACTGGATGTCTCTATTTCCCGGTCCCCGTGGCTGCCAGAAGTCAGCCAGTGAAGCACAACTTCGGAAGAGAGGCAGAGGCCTTTGCCCTCAAATTGGGGCACCCCGGGATCAGGATGAGCTAGCTCATGCCGAGAGCCCAGAGAAATGCTTGCCGCATGGCAGGCACCCCGCAAGAGGGGGTTCCCTTTCCCCAAGTGGTCACCACTTCAGAAATATCCCATTATTGCACATACAGAAGGCCAGAGCAAGGGGAAGGCTGAATAAACAGCTGTCTTTGTGTGCTCTGTTGTGTGGGGCTAGTGTAAGGCACGAAGCTGGCATTTACTGCAACAACCACAATGGTGTTTAAAATGACATAAAATCTTGTCCATGTCCTGTGTTTAAGAAGATGAAAACTGATGGGGTTTTTTTAAACTAGTGTTTTAAAGATGGCTATCCAAAATAGTCCAGATAAAAAGACTCAGGGATCTAATCATGTAAGAGTCAAGATACAGCAGAAGGCACACATACAAGGAAGGCCCAATTCCCCACATGGTTCCAGATAAGAGGAGCCTTCAAACACCCTGTGGTTGACACCAGAAACTTCACCTTTTGTGCTGATAGCTAGAGATGACAGACTTCTGGCACATAGGAGTCACACTGAGCTAACAGCTCATGGTGTTTGCTTTCTGCCTATCTTAATATTTCTACTCTTACAGGGAATGAGTTTCATTAGATTGCACATTGTATGCTTTATTCCTTTATTCTTCTCCCCACCCACCCTTGACCCTTGAGCCACAGCCAGAGAATGAGCCGCCCATGATTTCTTGCCATTCAAAGACAGGCGAACTTGGCCCAGTGTGTCCTCAAGCAGAGCAGAAAGTCCCCTGAAGCAGGCAGACAGGAGTCACAGAAAATGTGGGCCTCACGGGGTCTTTGTGTGACAGGAAGCTTTGAGACCCATATGCAAAGAAAGGACAGAGGTCCTTGGGGAAGTTTTCTCCACATGGTAGGAACCAACAGGTTCTTTTTCTTTCTCATGATTTTCTGTGTTTCTTGTTTGTTTGTTTGTTTGTTTTTGGTTTTTGGTTTTTTTGCAATGACCATTTAGGCCTTTTTATGATCTGAAATAAATTCATGGTTTATAAAATGCAAGTGTTGGAATCAGGGGTCCTAGATGCACTGGTTCTGAGTGAGGCTGTCAGGGGCGGACTGAACTGCAAGGGCAGTGACCCACATCCCCACCCCACCCGAGTCCTTTCCCAACCAGCCAGCTAGTGACCACTCTAGTGACTCCTGGGACAAAGCTGCTGAGCACTGGGGAAAGAGCTAAGGCCTTGCTGGGATCTGTGGACTCGAGGAGCAGCCTACTGATGACGTTGATTCTCGAAGTCAGAAGCACTGCCTCACGTCCAAGCCCGACCACCTGCCTGCACTTCCAGCCTCCTCTTGCGTCTCTTTCATACAAAAGGCAGCCAGTCCTGTGAAATCATCTCATTTCTCACTTTCACATCCATACAGGCAGTGTCCTTCACTGTGTTTCCCTCCCTACTTTGTCCATTAGAAAACCAGAAAACGCCCGTGCATCCTTCAAGGCCCAGACAAAGTGTGGTCTCTCTCAATAGCTCTCTTTGATCACCACTCCCAACAGTTATATCTTCTGCTATCTGTGCTCCATTATAGCATTGCCTATAAATGGCAATTATTTAGGCCTGTCGTTGCTTCCTTGTTGATTGATGGATCTGCTCCACTAAACTATGAGCACCTCAGCACTATGAGCTATATCTTATTTATATTTCTCACTCTGAGAAATGAATGGACTTCTCCCATTCATTCATTCATCTGCCCATCTCTCCAGACACCATTCCTGAGGACCAATGCCATGCTATCACACACACACACACACACACACACACACACACACGAGAGAGAGAGCAAGGCTTATTAAGAAACCACAGATACTTCGCATGGCCTGGAACCAAGGCTCCTGACAACCTGGATTTCCCAAGCCACAGGCAACACTGGCCTTTGGAAATCTCACCTTTTAGCACAGTGTCATGGGAGGTGGGGAACTTCAGAGGAAGCTCTTCCCATCCTGGGGTAACTGCTCACTTCAAGAAATAAATTATTCCCCCTCAGTCACACTATATACTCTACCCTGCTTTGGCATCTAGGGACCTCAGAAAGTAATCCTCTCCAGACTGGAAGCCAAGCTAGGAACCAAAACCTAGGAGGTCCTATAGCCAGCCTAGTAGGGTCTGCCACTGGCCCTACTATGATGTATTCTACAGATAGTATTCACCATGGGGTCCCCACTGTCACGAGGGTGCTGGGAAGAGGCCTTTTGAGCCTTTGATGTTGAAATTTCTCAAGGGATCAGGGTATACAAGGTAATCAGCCCTCTTCCACCATGGGGTCCGAAGCACTCAGCTCCCAGGAAGGCTCGGATCCTTGGGGCTTCTCCTTATCACTCACTGTGGGCTCCATTCCACTGCCCTTCCTTCCTCTAACCCAAGAGCAAAGGAGCAGGCCATGGGGCTTCCGGGCTTCAGGCCTCTCCCTTGCAACAGCACCATCCTCAGGCTGGGTCCTCTCCAGACTGGCACTCATCAGCCTGGCAGCCACAGCCCATGGGGACCTCAGTGCCTGGGAGCTGTCAGTGCCTTCCACTTACTTACCCTCCATTAATTACAGATTACTGGGTAGCACTTTCCAACGCCGGGCCTTTTCCTGGCTCTTTTGCCACTTGGCAGCTTGTAGACGCTGTGCAAGCACAGCAAGGAGCTTTGCTGCTCAGTGCTAGTGTCACAGAGCCTGGAACCTTGTTTCTATTTTCCCTCTTTGGTTGTTTGGGGTTTTTTTCCACCTAAGAACTCTGTTTTGTTCATTTCTCCCTATGTTCTCTCTCTCACTCTCTCTGTCTCTCTCTCTGCCTCATCTTCTCATCTTTCAAGTTAGGCATTCTTGAATGCACCCCACACTCTGTAGGGATCTGTAGCCAGGAAAAAGTGATTAAGTCCCCTCTCCCATCAAGTGGGAAGGAGTAGGTGAAGAGATTAAATCATCTTGTGTGCTGACCCTCCACTCCGGGGTTGGCCAGTCTGAGGGCCTGGGGCCTCCAGAAAGGCCCAAGTGGCTAGACACACTAGCTGTTTGTGTCTTCCACACTTACTGCTCAAATGGCTGCAGCAGCTGCACAGAGGTAACTGAAGGGGGACAAGGACAACAGCCAGCAGCCCTGCTGGGACAGCAACAGCCAACCCCCTCGCCACCCTCCAGAGACAGTAAGCCACACCCAGCCCCAGAGCAAGTACCTGGGACAGGGAGGGTCTCCGGCCCTGAACTCTATGAAAAATCTCAGAAAGCATGGTTCTCACCTGTCCCCGTGGGACAAGAAACAATGGGTGGCAGCTGAAGTGGACCCTACTCAGGTAGTAAGTGACTGCGTATCTGCTGTGTGGAAGTGTCCCAGAGGCTTCAAAGAGGGCAGGCTGCAGCCCCTGCCCTCCACAGGATGAGTGCTCTGCTCTTTGTCTGGTCCCTTGGGGATAATGCTCTTTTCCCTGCATATGTCGTGGTGTTGTGAGCTCCGTCAGTAGGACAGAAACCTAAAGAACCACCACAAAAATCTTAGAACCGAACGGGGTGACAGACCAGCTTCCTGTACCATGCTCTTGACATAAGGTGAATAAGTCAGAGCCACTCCCATAAGACTGTGTCTCCCTCACCCTGGAATGGGGTTGTGGAGACCCAAGATAAGCCCCAGTGTTTCCTTAACCTCTCATATGCCAGTTCCAAACTAGCCTGACAGAGAGGCAATAGGGACCTTGTGTTCTTAAATGCAGAAATTCCCTGAAGCGTAACACATTCTTCTCTGCAATGATTCTTTGAATTATTTATGCCTATTCATATGACATGCAGATGTATGTCTACCCAGCACCCTACACACACGCACACACACATTCACATACATGCACATATGCACAGGCATGCACATATATGTGAGAATAACTTGTAAGAAAAAGGAGCAACTACTGCTTTTCTACCCTGAGCAGGTAAGGACTGGTCCCATGAAGCAATTTTCCACCCCTCCTTTGGATCCTTACTAGGAGGGCTGTGCATATCAGACTCCCTATCCCCAGAGCAGACTGACAGGGAAAGGACTGGCTTCCCAAGGCCGCCTGGTCCCTGACTCTCACAGAGCCCAGAATGCTTTCCCTTCCACACTAGCCAAATATCTTGGGTGCCCCCTGTCCTGCTGTACTGAAAACCCCATCCTTGACTTTTCTCTGTACCTAAGGCTCAGAAACCCAACCGCAGTCTACGCTGTTTGTAATTTCCATAATTATTTCCTTTTTTTAACCTGAGCATTTGACACGTTTCTTTTGGAAATGTCAACCTGTCTTTAGCTACAGTGAGGGAAAGAAGGTCGGTCTGTGCTTGGTCCATCTTAGAGAGGAGCATGCGCACCTGGAGGCCAGCAGGGGCAGGTGAAGCTGGGGATGGAGAGTACGAACGAAGCCCAGGAGGCAGGAAGCTCTCGGCAGGCCCTGGCTCCTGCGGGGTCTCCTCCCAGAGCCCATTCTGCTCACCCTGGCAGGCGCGGTGTCTACCCCTGCTGCCGGACTCCTAGTTGCCCCTGCAGGAGCCTTCCCTGGCCCACCTTCTAGTCGGTGCTAACAACTATTAACTTCCCTACTCACCTCCTGGAACTGAATGTCTTCTATCTCCTGAGAGCTGCTGCTAAGGCTGTCACAGTTAGATGTGATTTTCTAACCCACAAAGATATTTTAAGAAAGCTGGTATGGAACAAGGGGGACTATTTCCATTGCAGCCCCCATAGATCTCCAGGTAATAGCTGTGTGTTTTTTTAAGAGGTGTTTTGTTTCTGTTGGTGCTGGGGACTGAACTTGGTCCTCCTGCATGATAGCCACCCATTGCAGCACTAAGCCACACCTCCAGCTAGTGTCTGAGCCAAGGAAAATCCCAGGACAGCACAGTGGGTCAAGCAGCTTGAGCACCTGAACCAGCAGTGTCTGGGGGAGGGGAGTCCTCCCCCAGGGTCTGCAGCCCCTTCCTCCCTAAGCATGTGTGTCTTCCACACTTACTGCTCAAATGGCTGGGGACAATTACTTTGACCTCTGTGGATCCCAGCTTTCTCACCCTATAGAATTTAGTTTCTTTTCCACGTGATGATTTTGTGGTAGAAATTTCAAGACAGTTCAGTGAGGAAAAGCTTATGGCCAAAGAGTGCTGAGCCACCGATCCTCACCACAACACTGGTAGATCACAGCCACACCATCCACATGACATTTGGGGCCCTCCACCATGGGGTCTTTTTCTGCTCCTCCTACCGGCAAACCCTGAACATCTGTCCACGGGGAGAGGCATGGGAGTGGCCTCAGTAAGCCCAACCCAAGGGCTAGTACACAGCCAAGCAGCCCCAATGGGTGAGAAGATGCTCCCAGGGTGCAGGAGGAGGATCCCCACCCTGTAATCCACAAGTCAGACTTTCCACAGGGCCCAGCTTCAGCTCCGTGAGAGCTGCTCCCTGACCCCACTGCCCCCGCAAGCCCATGGCAGCCTCCCTCCCCTCACTCAGAGGAGAGAGGCCTGCTCATCACCAAAGGCGGGACCCAGACCTATGGGGAATTGATAAGAAACAGCCAGCCTAGGTTGCTATTATATGGTTTCAACAAACCACAGGCCAGGCCAATTGGCCAGGAAGGGGTAGTAGCTGAGCAACACAGAGCGGAGGCTGGGCAGGACGTCTCTGGGCCCAGCCCCAGCTCTCTCCTTTTTGCCAGGGTGGCCAAAAGTATTATCTGGGGTAAGTGATTACTTGGACCCTGTCGGGTCCTGTCCTCCTCCCTTGAAAGGGACTGCAGTCATCAGGAGAGGCTCTAGGCTCCAGTCCCTGACCCTCCCCCTAGGGCCCTGCCTCTCAGCTCCTGTCCCCGCTAGGCCTAACCCCAGTCCTAGACAATGTTGGGTCCCAAACTGGGAAAGTCAAAGGCTGCAGGGCTGGACAGGGCTAGAGTGTGCATAGCTGGATGGGTGGATGGGAGTCAGAGATTGCAACTCAATCCCCTCCAGCCCCGAGCCCCCCATGTTCCAGCAAGGCCTCCTATCCTCTTCTTATGGCTCCTCCTGCACCCCACAAGCACCTCAGAGAAAGAAGGGGCAGAGGTTGCCCCAGGAAGGGTGGAAAGGGGGCCGGGGCACAGTTAGGTGTTGGCAGAATCAATTAAGAGCCAGGCTAATCACCATCATTAAGACTATAAAACCCCACACCTAGGGCCCGCAGGGCTCCCTGACATGGCTTGGGGCCCCAAGCTGGGGCACAGACCCAGGGGCCCGGCTCCAGTCCCTTTCATCTGAGCATCTCCCAGTCCTGCACAAACAGTAATTAGCACCCGCCCCCAGGAGCACCTCATTATCCCACAGACACCAAGCAGAGGAGAGGAGGGAGGGCAGGGAGAGACAGAGGGAAACTGAGGCCAAAGAAACTGCCTAGAGCTTGTGGGCTCAGCGAGGTGGTCCAGCCCCTCCTGCCCTGCTGTCCCCTCTGGTTGTCCAGATGGCCACTGGCCTAAGGTGCTAAAGGTTCTAAAGATAGCAGATGCCCCTGCTGAGAGGATGGGTGACCAACAAGCCCCTGAGGAGAGTGTGGCCCTGCCCTGCCCCTACCTTGTACCCAGTCTTGGTGTGCAGATGTGGCCGTGCGGCAGCTGTTTGGGAAAGGTCCACTCAGGACCCTCAGAGGTCAAGCATCTTCCCCCCACCTCCAGGCCACCCTCAGATGCCCTGTCTCTGCGTCATCCTGTCAGGGCCCTGAGTTGCTAATACCCTTGCAAGGCCCATAGCCTGTCTCCCAGGAGCAGCCATGACCACCCCCACCCCCATCCTCCCACAAGGAGAGCAGCTCAGTGGACCCAGGGGGACCGGAAGTGTGGGCACTTGGCCTTCATCGCCTCAGCACTGAAGCGGTCTCTCCTTTCTCACTTCAGGGCCTCGACCTGCAGAAAGGGAAGATTAAAGGCCAGGAGTTATCAGGTGAGTAAAGGCCTCCCAGCACCGCTTCCCCAGCCAGGGTTCGGTGACAGGCCTAGGAGCCACAGTGACACAGCTTTGTGGTGCTGCCTTGCAGCCTGTGAATGCCAGCCCCCGAGGTCATCTGTGTGCTCTTGATACCATCTCCACAACTGTCCTGCAAAGTCGTTAACGCCCAGATCTCCACTCAGCACTCTAAGCACCTGCCCAGCAAGCCCGAGGACCCGCATTTGATTCCCAGTACCACATGCTGTGCAGGCCCTGAGCCAAGCCAACTTCAAAGCCAGGCATGGCAGTGCATACCTGTAATCCCAGTATGGGGGAGGCTGAGACAGGAGGATTACTGTGAGTCTGAGCTGCGTCATGAGAACTTGTATCAAATAAATAAAATAAAATAAAATAAAAAATTGTTTAAGAAAGGAAATGAACTGAGGCACAGGTGGATCTGTTCCTTGTCACACAGCCAGTAAGGGACAGAGTTAGAGCACAGGGTCTGTCTGACTGGAGAACCCTGGCCACCTCTGAAGCCCTGCTCTGCGTCCTTCCCTGCCAGGCCCCCACTCACAAGGTGTCCCCTGGGCACCACTGGGAGAGGATGCTGGAGGTGGTGGGTCATAAATGACTCAGGAGAAATGGTTGCACGGACTGTGGAGCCACGCTGGCTTGGGTGCCTCATAGGCCTGGGTTTAAATCCCAGCTCTACCACTTCCCGGGGTCCTGTCTTCACCTCTCAGAGCCCCAGTTTCCTCAGTCAGAAAACAGAGTTCATGCCCACATTGCCAAGGTATGAAGACGCAGGGCCTGGCCAGAGAAACTTCCAAAGTATATGCATCCTTCAGAACCCTAAGGTTCTAGAGATTTCTAGTGAGGGCTTTTTAAAGAAAGCTTTCCTGGAAGGGGCAAAGTCTCTACCTTCCCTGAGAATAAATCCAAAATGCTAGAGAAGCAGTGTATTCTAACACAGAATCTTGGTCACCTGCCTTTGGCAGTGTGGAATGTGCCTACCTCAGGGGCACTTGGCCTCCCCTGTGCCCACCTGCCTGGCCAGAAGCTGCCCTGTCACGCTTGTCTTTCACAAGCCTCCGCACATGAAGAGACTCTGGAGAGTCCTAAGCTTCCTCCACGCTGGCAGCATGTGTGGTGACACAGACATGTTCAAATCCACCCCCAGGGACACAGAGCCTCCAGTGTCGCTGCACATTGACACACTTGATTTTCCCATATGCACACCTGCCACTGTGAGGACCTCAAGCCACACAAACTCACAGCTCTGGCACCATTGCTGTTCTCTCTGAACACACACACACACACACACACACACACACACACACACTCCGATCTGCAATAGGAAAGATGAATAGTCAGGAATTCCCCTGGCTGTTGGCAGGCTGGAGGCCCCCGTGGCCGGAAGTGCACAGAGGAATGCTTCCAGCAGCGCCAAACGGCCAGTTGCTCTTTTGTTTAATGATGAGGAGAGGAAAGGAGGGGGGTGGCCAAGAAGTACCAAGGCTCCCTCCCACCAGTGAGTTCATGCAAACACTCCTTCCCCACTCACCCCAGGATGATTCTTGGCTCCAGCCAAACTCTCCTCCTTGGAAAGAGAGAGGGACAAAGGGCAGGGGAATGGGGAGAGGCAGTGCACGCTTGGAAAGAGGCCCAGCCGGGAAGACCTCGCCCAGGCCAGCAAAACCTGGGTCCCTGCACAGACTTGGGGGATGCAAGAAAGATACCATCATCCCACTTTTTCTCCACCATAAAGGCCAGTATCCCAGAGGCAGAGTGAAACAGAGGGAGAGGGGACTTCTCCCAGTGCCCCAAATGCCCAGCTTCTATGGTGCCTATGATCAAACCTTTTAACCTAGTCCCACCCACCCCCATAACCACTTCCAGATCCTCCAGACCCAGCCAAGAAACTGGCTTCTTTGGGGATTGACTTCACAAGGAAATGCTGAAAAAATAAATAAAAATCCACACCAAACACATTCATAAGGGAAGATGGGTTTCTCTTGAGGAAGGAAATCCATCAAGATAGACTACATAAAAATGAAGACAACACCAACATCCACTGGCCCAAAGGCCTGGGAGCTAGGCCAGCACCCCAGACCTTCAGCCAGCGCAGTGTTTCCTCTAGGACTCCCTCTTGCCTTCCCCCACTTAACCCCCCATATTTACATAAAGGGAGATACTGAAGGCAAAAGCCTGCCAAACATGAGTCCTAGAGCGTGCAGTGAAGATGCCTTCCCCTGGGACCCCAGAAGGCTCAGCAGGGACCATTGACAGATATGGATGCTTCCCTTTGTAGAGCAGCCAGGAGGAGCTGCAAGCGGGCAGCATGGGATCCAGGCTCACCTGTCTCTCTTTCCTCTACCTGTAGCCTATCAGCCGCCCTCCCCGCCAGCTCGCAGTGGCTTCCACCGCTACCAATTTTTCATCTACCTTCAGGAAGGAAAGATCATCAACCTCCTTCCCAAAGAAAACAGAAGTCGAGGTAAGGTCTCCCCATCCTTCCTGCTGGGGCCAGGGCGAAACTGAAGCCTCGTGCATTGGTGGGGAAGTCTGGACTTGACGCCCACCCATGAGCCTTGGAGACGGGGTCAGATGGCAGTGTTGCTGGGACATGAACTGGAAGGAGGCCCTGAAGGAGGTACTGGCTTTAGATGTGGTCTCCTCTCAGAAGCAAGTCCAGTAGACCAAGAAGCACCCCTGAGACCTTGCAGGGCATGTGCAGGCAGCTGCCTTGCAACACCTCGGCCAGTAATTGTGCCTTATAATAGAGGCTGATCTGGTCAAGAGGGCGCTGGAATGCCACCCTGCCGGTCTGTCTTCATTGGTGGCTAATTGCTTGGTCTGCCCTGACATCTCTGTGGTGCAGCAAAGTCCTCCCAGCTACACCCCAGCCCCCAACTCAGGAGCAACCCCCCTGGACTGGACAGAGGATCCCTTGCCCAATGTCTCCTACTGGCTTGGCCTTGGCAGCAAGGCTAGGGAAGAGGAGCTGTGGACCGGGCCACTGCAGCCCACAGGTGGCTCATTCGTGTGGGCCATACCTCCCCTCGCTGAGCCTTGGATTCCTCTTCAGGAAAATGGGACATGAAGTAATCTCTGCATGCTCCATAACAGCCCTGATTTTAGCAAAAGCAGGTCATGGTGAACGCACAAATGGAGATTTGAGACGGCGCGGTGCATGTCCTCCAGGCGGTGGGAAGGAGAGTGGGAGGGCTCCTGTCAGCAACCATTTCCTTTCACCTAGTGACCCTAACCAACCTCCACCCACCAGGAAGCCTGAGGCCCCAGAGTGTAGAGCCCAGAAAGGCGCCGGCTCAGCACTGAAACCCTTCAGCTTTGGGCTGAATAGGGGCCACTAATCACAGAGGGCTCCAGGTAACCTGGGATCGGAGCGAGTGCCACCTTTCCACCTGTGAACTATCCCCCAGCCGTCCTCGCCACACCACCAACCTGCAAACCTGTTTGAACAGCTGTGCCAAAGACATGCTTAAATTTAGATACAGAGAGAGCAGGAAGCCAGGTGTGGTGGTGCATGCCTGCGATGCCAGCACCAGGGGAGGCTGAAGCAGGAGGATAGAAAGTTCAAGCCCCACTTGGGCAACTGAGCCACTTAGCAAGCTCCTGTCTCAAAGTATTTTTTTAGAGGGCTAGGGATATAGATAAATGCAAAGGCCCTGGGCTCAATCACCAGTGAGGGAGAGAAAGAGAGAAAGATGCAAAAAGTTCTCCAACATCCTGAGTACCTTTCTCACTAGATACAAGGAACCTCTTCCCACTAATCCAGGTTCTGCGACTTCAGGGACCTGGGAAGTGGCACCTCCACCTGCCTCAGGGGAGCCTCCTTGAGCAAGGTGGTGCCTCCTGAGTTTGTCCCAAAGCCCACTCGCCAGAAAACACGATGGCTCTGTCTGCCCTGCTCCACAGGTGGTGAGCAAGGAAGCTGGAAACCTACCAGGGCTGAAGCCACTATTCACATGTTTGGACATTTGTCAAAACACTGTTCCCTGTGACCATGCATGAACATACATACTTGCACACATGCATGTGCACTCGTGCACAGGACCCCCCTTCCTTCCACACTGAAGCTCAGACGCTGGACTTACATCTGTACAGAGTCCCTTGAGCTCTTCTGCTGTTTGGTTTGCTTTCATTGCTTTCAGAAATTAAAATAGGAGAGCACCCTCCTGAACAAAAGCCCAGGCCAAGGAGCCCTGTGCTGTATCCCCTTTCCTTCCTACACCCCATTCCGGGCTGGGGGCTTCAGAGAAGAATTCCTTGCTCAAGGGACTTACAGTCTACTTTGGAACCAATTAAATAACAATACAGAGCAGCTTATAATTAAGCCTTTAATTGCGCGGTTCCAACTATGAGGACACAGAGATCACCACATGAACTTGGGGACCCATCCCATCCTTTCTGGGTCTCCAGCTCTCTAGGACTGCAAGGTCCTCTCCTCCAGAGTGGGGAAGTTTTGCTTTCTTTCTCCAGTCAGGGATGTGACTTTGAGAGGAATTTGCCTCTGGGCCTCAGCATCCTCTAGAAAATGAGATGACCATTAGCAGATGCGCCCCAGATCTGTGGCCTGGAGGCTCCGTGGAGGAGCTGCATGCTGAGGAGAAAGTCTGAATCCTTGAAGGAAGAGAGAGCTCCAGGCTGGAGAAACTAGAAATGAAAAGCTATATATAAAATGAGAAAGAAAGGACAAAACAGGAGAATTGTGATGGCTCTCGATGCCCCAGGACTGGCATTGTTGGTGGACCACAAGGAGTCACTGGACACAGCACATGGAGGTTGCTCTTGACACCCAACCTGAGTGGCCAGAGACAGAAGCCACCAGAGGCACTGCAATCACGTGAGGACCTGCCAAGAATGGGCCCAGGGTGATTGCAAAAGCAGAAGCAGCAGTGCTTGAGCAATGCTGCTGTGCCGAGGCCTGGCAGGTTCCGCAGCACCTGGGCCATGCTTGGAGACTCCTGGAGCCCCAGGCTGGACTGACAGTCTGAGCACACAGGCCCCTGCCAACGAATACAGGTCCCCAGGCAGACGAGAGGATGTAATCAGCCTCTCGAATCCCCAAGTGAACAGGCTGCAGGGGAAAGGGCAGGCTGTAAGAGCCAGGTAGATGGGCATCGTGCAGATGGTTAACTAGCTGCTTAGCAGACCATCGTAAGAACTCTATCATGAAGTTTTGAAATAGAAGTAACCTAAAGGTCCCCAGTGTGGTGCAGAGTCCAATTCACTGAAAAAAAAAAAAAAAAAACCAGTGGAGAACATACCACTCAAGAGCGGTGCTTCCGTACAGACCAGTCTCCTGCCCGCCCTGGCATTCATATGTGAATGGCAGGCTGAGAGTATGAAGGGAGCTTGTGACCATCTTGTTGGCCCTGTCCCGACCACGTAAACAGGTGACAAGGTGACTACCTTTAGAGCCAATGGGAGAAGCCTTCCTCAGGATTTCTTCTCATTGTACAATTCAGGATGAGTGTGCATGGTCAGAAAATGAGAACTGCTTGACATTCACACTCTTATGAGACCTCGGACAGGCCACCTCACTTCCCTGGGGCTTGACTGCTACTTTTCAAGGCAGAGAGTTGCACTTGGTGTTTAAAACTGGAGGGCCAGGAACAGATTTGCTCCCTGCTTCATGGGCCTTTCTTGCCGCTGAGCTCTGTCACATGAATGCAGAGAGCAGATAAAGCTGGTCCAGCCAGTGAGCCCCAGACATGCACAGAGGCCTCCCAGCAGGCTTATTCTGGGGCATGTAAGACCACAGCAAGGGCCCAGAGGGGGTTCAAGCTGCCCTCCTCCAGCTCCAGAGTCCTGCTATTTCATGTCACTCTCTCACCTTCTGCAGCGCTTCCCCGCTCAGCAGGACTAGCCTGTGCCTGCCACAGCCCCTTGGATGGGCCTTGGGTAATCATAGCATGGGATCCAGTACTGGTAGGACTGAGCGGAGCCAATGCCCCTGCTCTCATGGATAGATGTGTCACCTTTGTGTAGCCAGAGCAACTGGCACTCACAGGGAGTGCCAGAAAGCCTGCACTGCCCCCTCTGACAAGAACTGCCCAATTTCACTGACATTGTTCCAGACGTTACACTTTGCCTTTCCAAGTTTCAGCCCTGTTATCTCAGTGCCAGGACACATTAGATTTCTTCCTCCTGCTTCCTAGTGAGCTGCTCCTTTCGGCCCTGTACTACGCAGCACACACACACAGGCACGCATGCGCACACTCTGGAGGCCCCCAATCTGGCCTCTCAGCTCACCATGATTCTGTGTGGTCTCCCTGGATATTTTCTGAGTGGCAGCCTTACACTTGGCCTCTAGATAGACTCCTAGATTCTAGGAGTCTAAATGGCTTCTGCACAGCAGACTCCACGTGCCCTTCCCACACTGCCAGGATGTCCTCACATACATCCCATTGATCACTCAGGTCACCTGCCTACAGTTCTCACCACACAAATGATTCCTGCAGATGATCTGGGTGGCTGCTTCCCCCTCCTGCCCTCAGACCTGGGATGTGTGGACCATGTTATAAGCACTTGCCCAGGCCCAGGGCTCCTTGATACACTCCCCATTGACCCTCCAGGGCTGGCTTCTCTCAGCCAAGTCTGGCCCTGCCCTCTCCTATTAGTGTCCTTGTCCCCACGTCCAATCTCCTCACTTTCTGTTAAACTTCCTCTGGAATCTATCTGTATCTCTTTTGTGTTACTAAATCGAGTTTCACTCACTCCCTTCATCCTGCTTCTACCATGAGACTATAAATTCCTGGAGAGAAGAGCTCACCTCTGTCTTATTGCCTCTTAGCACCTGTCACTGGGCCCAAGCCACCTTGGACTCTTAGTCAATGAGTGTATCTGTGTGCTCTACACACCCACATACATACATTCACAAGCCATTCATACACAGACAGACTCAAACATTCTCACACCCCCACATTCACAAACATACCAACTTCCTTCAGTACCTAAGAGGCTGCCACCTCTGTGAGCACTAGGCCCACAAATGACAATCTCTACATCATGGCCTCCCTTGTCCCAACCCTGGGCAGGCAGGGTCTCCTCTCCACAGCCTTCATCTTGCATCCTCACATCAGGTGGACAGGACAGCAACCAGCATCTTCCAGAGCAAAAGAGGAAGCTGGAGCCCCATTACAAGTGGCATGAGCGGCCAAAGGTACCCAAGGAATAGCAGCTTGATTTCCTTCTGATGCCTGGGGAAGGGCTTAGCCCACATCCCCAGTGTCCACCTAGACTACTACCTTCATTCTGAGGACAAACGGGATACCTTCATCCTACTTCCCTGAGTCACAGTGATCCACCCTTCCCACAATTCCCCTTCCCAGTGAAAGCCATGGCTGAGCCCAAAGCTTCACAGAGCCACAATCAGCGCCTTGCCATGCCTCAGCCACCTCACCCCAAGGTAGCATATGCTGGCCACACACTCCTCTTGCCGACCCACTAGGTGACAGATGACATGCCGCAGCTTTATCCAGAAGCCACTCTGAGGCTACAAGCACAGGACAGTGCCAGAGTGCTCATGGGCACTGCGTTGCCGCCTCACAGAGGCAGCCTCGGAAGCCTTCATGAAGGAAAGCTCACTTGTTCGGAAGCCAATGAAGTGGTGGGCAATGGTGCCAAGGGCAGCCATAGCTGCTCTCTAGCGCCACAGGCACCTGCATTCAGGGGGTCAAAGGAAGGACAGGCAGGGACCTGCCAGAGGGGAGGTCTTATTGTGACATCTGAAGGCCTATGATGAATGCCCTAGGTGAATGAGACAGGGGCATTCAGGGCCAAGAACAGGAGGGCAGCAAAGCCCCAAGCAGCTATAGCCAAAGTAGGGGGACACATACTACTGAGGCTGGGAGGAAGCCCACCAGGCCTGGAGGCAGCCTGGGGCAGCATGGGGTGTGCTGAAGTATAGTAGAAGAGGCTTGAGAGGCCATATCTGGAGACCAGCCCCTGCCCCAACAGCACACACACACATGCATGCATGCACGCGCACGCGCACACGCACACAGCCCACTTTAGAACCCTTCCCCGTGATCTCTCACACTGATTCACCTGGCCTAGCCCTAGAAGCCCAGGGCCCAGCCCCTGAACACCATGCAGACCTATGGCAGGTGGCTCCCTTCTCTCTCCTAGTAGGCCTGGTAGGATGGGGACCCGACAGGTACCTAGGTGGGGCCAACCTGGTCAACATGCAGAAAGGTACCCTGGCAGGGCCTGAAGTCTCTGCAAGCCCCAGGCCACACTCCAGGAGCTCCATTCTGCCCCAGTGAAGCCAAGTACCCGCTGTCCAAGGCACTGTCAGAGGGATCACATGGAGAAACAGAAGATAATCCCCAAATATAATCTCTGGGGACTAACAGGGCAGCTTAGAGCCCCTCTTCCTCTTGGTCCCTTCCCTGTCCCCACCCTCAGCCACACAAGGAGGAAGGAAGCTTGGATGATCCATTCGCTGGACAATTAGGAGCCTCCCTCCACTCTCCAGTCTCCCCAACTTTTCTTCTCCCTCAACACCCTGCAACTGCCCAGCCTTCCTAGCATGTCACTCCGACCAGTGTCCAAGTGTCCCCTCCACCCTAGAGCCAGCAGGATCGGCCACTCAGCAAATATTCTCCAGGAGTAATTGCATGTGATGGAACGAAGGCTTTTCAGCTTGTGAGTGAAAGTCTCTGGATATCATTTAATGGCACAAAAAATAAAAGGCTCAGGCCTCCCGCCTACCACTGCTGGGACATCATTAATCTCGGCAGAAAGGCATCAGTGCTACTATCATGGCAGCCAGCCCAGGCGAGCCAGACAAATTACAGACCTGAGCCCGTGCTCGCCGTGGGGCAGTTATTAGGTTGGAGTTCAATTTTTACTGTTTTCATCAGGGACATAGTTCCCTGACTGGAGGTGGTGCCCTATCAAGCTAAAAGGCAGAGCAACGCTAGGGCCAGAGGAAAGGGCAGCTGCCTCAGTTAGACACAGGTCATCAGCCTGGGGTGACAGGACGGTTCAGAATCAAGCACCCAGGCCACTGCAGCACCTGTCCACAATAGGGCCCAACATTAGAGGCTCAGCCACCTGCCCTTTCCTCAGCCTCTCAACCCCTACACCCCAGATCTCCCAAGGACCAAGTGATAGATCTAATGGAAAACATCCCTGGGGCAGGATATAGCCACATTGGAAAGTACTGTCTTGTGGCAGATACAAGTGGGCCTACAGGTGCCTGGCAGGTCCCAGGAGCACAGCTGCGCTGCTGGCCGAGGTCTCTCTTTGAAGGACAATTTGGTCATTTGTCCACTGTTAATTGGCTCACATTAGAAACTCATGGAGCAAACCCAGTGTGGTAGCATGCATCTGTCAGCCCAGCAATCAGGAAGCTGAGGCAGGAGGATTGAGGTGGATTCAAGGCCAGCCTGGGCTCTGTAGCAAGTTCAAGGCCAAGAGGACTACAGGGAGTCTCAAAACAGAAAGTAAAGAGAGAGAGAGAGAGAGAGAGAGAGACAGACAGACAGACAGACAGACAGACAGACAGACA
>PVKN010000414.1:25853-79675 GCA_004027915.1 Capromys pilorides | reverse complement strand
TTGGGGGGGGGGCGGGGTTTATGTCCCAGCACTGGCAGCGGGTGAGGGAACAGCCTCTTCTGCCAGCAGCAGCACTCGGTGGCCACTCTGCTCTGCAGGACCCACGCTCCTGGGTTCCTGCTGCAGAAGGAATGACATGAAGCCTCATGCAGATGGTCACACTGGAGGCTCTGAGATCCAAGTCCCCAAACCAGAGATCAGAGGTTGGCCGTGAGCATCCTGTCCTAACCAAAGTATGTCCATTGGCCACACCTGGCCTGTATCCCTGGTGACGAAGTGCAATGAGGGGATCAAGAAAAGGAGGAAGGGAAACTTCAAAGGACCAGAGTGAGTGACAGGACATCCCACAGCAGGTCAGGGGCAAGGGCTCCCCTCAGGTTGGTCATCAGGCCCCTGAAAAGCCTCATCTTCCACCTGGGGGATGTGTGCCTGGCTGAGAGTGGTCTCGGGGCCGTCGGACTCAAGGCCGGCTCTTGGTGCTAGAGAAGAAGGTGAGGAAGACAAGCCCTGCCTCCCGGGAGCCTTGCATCAGCACAGTGGTGGGGGCTGGCCCTGTGGGGCAGAGGTGGGAAGCAGGGTCTTAGGGAAAGAGGTGGCTGGCGCGAGCGCTGTCCCCTGGCTGGACTGGTCTTGCTTGCTGCTTCTTCCCGGGGTGGAGCTGCTCAGGAGGGGATTCACAGGCAGCGGTCAGACAGGACAGCACCTGCTGCTGCAGCAATGCCTGGGGACGAGGCACTCTCCCGCTCTATCTGCACCCTAGGGTATAGTGGTGGTGGTGGGGGCCTGGGGCTCCTCCCCGGAACTGGAAGGGTGGTGATCTTAACCTGGTCCGAGAATGAGTGGCACTTGTGGAAATCAAACACTGATGGCTTACTGGACCCAGAATGGGGCAGATGTCCTTAAGGAGACAGAAAGCCAGCCCAACCAGGAAGACACAACCTTTAACCCCAAACTCTAGCGTATCCATTTACAACCCAAACCTATGTGTTTTTAATTGACTGAGTTGGAAAAAATAAGGGCAGAGCGATGCTTTCGATGTAGCTGTGCTCTGCCAGCGAGGGCCGAGCTTGCGCTGCTGGCAGCCCGGCAGGTGCAGCTTCGAGGCTCAAGCTTCTGCGCTGCCCTGTGGAGGTCTCACACGGTCACACGCAGCTCTGCTCCGTGCCCTCAGGTACGAAACAGAGGCAGCGACTCGTGGCGAAGCTTGCGGTGGTGACACGGGGTTTCAGGGCTGCTTGCTTCCCTGCTGTGCTCACAGGCACAGAGGCACGCTTCCCGTAGGCCCCGAGGCTGACCTGGCGGGTACTAAAGGTTTCACAGTGAGGCGCAGCCATGTGTTGGTTGCTCCTCAAGAGCTGTTATACGTGTGTATGCCCACAAGCTGGGCTCGGGCTGAGAGCAAGGCAGCTGTGGCCCTTGTCTCCAGAAGCTATGGTGATGAGGGAGCAGGTGGCTGGGGTCTCAGAAGCAGTGAAGACAGAGCAGGGGGTGGAGAGGGAGCTTACTGGGGTCAACAAGGCGTCATATCGTTGTCAACATGGCACCAGGTGCTCAGCTGCCACCATTCTGAAGTCTTGTCTGACTGAAAAAGCAATCCTGAAGCTTCACATTCTATCCACACAACCGGGTGTCCCCCCAAGCTGTCCAGGTGGATGCAGCATCTAGGCCGGTCCTGGTAGACCAGATGGCTGCCGTAAGTGGCGGTGCTCCCTGAGTCATTCGGGTTCCATGTGCATCTGCAGCGGATTGTCCCTTAGGAGGAGGTGCAGACCGCCCTGCAGGCCCTGGGTGTTGCCATCCACAGAGAAGGCCCAGGACCCTCTTTTTGGGGGCAGCTGTTGTCCTTGTGCAGACCCTGGGACCACTGTCCTGAGTTCCTGCCCCAATCCCTGCCAGTGAAGGCAGTGTTTTCCTTGACAATAGAGAATTTGTCCTTGCGGAAAAGGAAGTCAACCGTGACAAGCTGCAGCTGAGAACTGGTGGGGACTCTTGAGGTTTCTTTACCCCCAGCTGAGTCCTGGTGCTGCCTGATCCCTCCTCACCCCACCCGCAGTTGAGGTGATCGCCTGCCGTGGTTTGCCAGGGACCTGAAGGCTTTCTGGCATGTGGGACGTTCTTTTTTCCTTTGTAGTCCTAGGGACTGAAACCAGGGTCTTTGTCCTGAGACACATCCCAGCACTTTAAAAAAGATGCTTTTGAGGCAGCGCTGTGCTGTGTGGCTAGGTTTCCCCAGTGGGGCCAGACCTTGTGCTTGTCCTAACTTTGCTTCCCAGAGTGCTGGGAGTGTCCAGGAAAATTCCAGTCAGCTGCAGAGAGAATTACTGGAGCAAGAGAATTATTTTCCATTCCAGGGGAACAGGTGAGCGAATGGATCTGCCCTTCCCCCACCTGCCCAGACTCTCCTGAGGCCAGCATGCAGCGCTGTGTGCACTGCTGCTGCCGCCTGGCCCGCCGCTGACACGCTGCCCTTGGCCTGAAGCTAGCAGCGGCTACTGTGACTCTGGGTGTGTGGGGCCTGCCCATCCTCACGCCTGGGGCTTCAGGGTTGGTGGTGCAGGTGGAGGGGATAGGACCTGCGGGTCCTCTCCCAGGCCTTTGGCATGGTCTCAGAGGGCAGAAAGGAGATGGGCTCCAGATCATCAAATTGCCTTTCAGAGGAGCCCACAGAGACACTCTGAGGACACAAGGTGGCAGCCCTGTCTCTGCGGTTCAGAGGGTGGGCAAGGCGGGCAGGGCTGCCTTGCTTGTGTGGACCCAGGAAGCAGCCACCTGCAGGACGGATGGCAGGGCCCTTTGTCTCCTGGAGCTCTTAGCCAGGGGAGACGCCAAGCTGAAACATTCTAAGCCAAAGGCCATGAGTTTTGCTGTATTGATCTCTCAAAAGGATACTCCAAATTATACTTGTGTTAATAACTTACGAGAGCACCTATCTTTAATACTTAGTATTATTAAGCTTCTAATTTATAATAATGCTTATAAAAGACAGCATGGCACTGAAACTGCAGGTATAATCCTCTTGGGATCTGTGGAGGAAGTCTGCTCCCGGGGCCTCTGTGGCTGCCAAACTCTGCGTAGCGTTTGTGTGTATTATGGGTCGTCATCCCAGACACCGGATCTTCCCTAGACTGCTCATATTGCCGGTGCCACATAGACACTGTAAATAATATTGCCCTACATTATTTAGGGAATAACAGCAAGGAAAGTCTTCCTATTCAGCACTGGTGCGTGGGCATTTTCCAGTATTTTTGTCCGGTGGTTGGGTGAATGAAACACTCGGAGCTGGAATTACCGTGGACCTCTGCTCCCTTGCTCCCTTCCAAGGGACGCTGAGCATCCCGTCAAGTGCTTTTGGTCATGTATGTTTCAGGTTCCTCGAGACCTGCCTGTTGGGTCTTTTGCACAGCATTTTAGGAGCTGGTCATCTTTTTCCTATTTAGTGTGAGGGAAGAGCTAGATTTTCTGGAATTCTAGTTCCAGTATTTGGTTTTGGGGGAGATTCTCGACCTCTGTTGGCTTTTGTCTTTTCCTCCGTAAAGCAGGAATGGATTGTCCTGCTTGCTGGAATGTGCAGGGTCCCCTGTGTCATCAGTGCCCAGCAGGCACTGGGCTCTCTCTGCCTGCACAGTAGCCATGGCTTCTAGGTGTCCAGCACCCAGGAGCTTGTGCAGAGGTGTCTGAGAAATGCAGCCCCATAGGAGGGGACTGGGGACACTTCTCCAAGCTGTGTCAGCTCAAAACTGTTACCCAGGCCAGCGCTGCCAGGCAGTGCTCTTTTCATAACATGTCCTCCCCAGTAGGAAGCAGGGTTGCTTACCTCGTGACCCAGTCCATGTGACCCCCTGGCCCACGGGAATACCACTAGCCCTCAGGTTTCAGGACATGATGCTGGACAGCACGCAGCATCGTCCAACATGGTGCCTGACAGATATCGGAAACTTCCTCACAAGTTCCACCAAGTAGCAAACAGCAAGAGGCTTCTCCAGGGCCTGGGCAGATCTGATCCAGGAGCAGAACACTAGCCAGGTTCTCGCTCGGCTCTTCAGGATTCCTACAGGATCAGCCCAGGGGCCCCGGATCCTTGGAAGCTGCCTGTATGTGGCCGTTTGGGTCCGCTGTGCTCTCATCTAATCTGGCCTGCACGCTTAGTTAGCCTGGTGGGTGCTCGGAAAGGGTGCATTGGCGTATGTCCCAGAGGGAGAGTGGCAGTGACCCTGCCTTCTAAGGGTCCCAAGGTAGAAGGGTGGCCTTGTTCCCCTACCCCCTGTTCTCTTGAGGAGAGGACACATGGCCCAAAGGGGCCCCACAGGAAGAGAACTGGGCATCTCTTCCTGTTTGCTGCTTCTGCCCATGCAGCAGTAGGGGCTCCTCTCTTGGGCCCCTAAGATCTCCCCTGTGGGGCAAGCCTGAGCCTGGGGTCCCTGCAGGCCCAAATGGCTGTCAAGTGCAGCTCTGGCCTCTGTCCATGAAGCAACCACCAGTCTCCTCGATAGCCCTGCTGCAGGTGGTGTGGACCAAGGCATCCTGGTGGGGGGGGGCATGAGGCAGAGGCCTCTCCTTTGGATGCCAGATGCCAGTGCCAGTACCAGTGCTCTGCCAGGCAGGGCTGCCCCAAGCAGGAGCACCACCATACTAGGCTGCAAGGACAGGATGGCAGAGCTGCAGCCCTCTCTTGGGTGCCCCATGAGTGCTGCCTGGAGGGGCGGGGAGGGTCTCCAGCAGGGCAGGAGATCCTGGTCAGTTTCATGATCATTTCCACACAGCATGCCAAAGCCAAAGCCTGTGCTCCCAAAGCATCTAAATATGGTGCTGCATGGCCCCTGGGCCCTGGCTGAGCGCCTAAGACAGAAATATTTACTAAATGCATAAACATATTGTTGGTGTGAGTGCTCAGAACAAGGCCCATTTATGTGTTGTCTCTGGCAGGGATTAAGACATCAGATCAACATCGAGACTGTGGCTGTGGTGCCCAGGTTTCGAGGGCTGATGACACAGTGCAGGGAGAGGACCAGAGCTACGATCAGACCTGGCTTAGGCTGCAGCATTGGCGCGCTCTGAGCTTTCGTGCAGCTAACCCAATGCTTTTGGGTTCTGCTTCCTTGTCTAGAAATGAGGGACAGCTGTGCGCCACGGCTGCTGTGAATTTGAGGCAAGGTGGTGTGTCAGGCCCTCGTTACATTCTACGGCTCCTGCTGCTTGAATTTTTGTTAAGCGTTAGGGTTCTACCAGATATCACATCCTGCCCCAGAACGCTTCCCTGTGTCCTGCAGAGAAGCTGGGGCCACATGCTTTCCTCTACGTACACCGAAACATCTCGATGGTACTCCGAGGATTCGTCTGAGGCTTCCTTCCCCACATCAGGGTGTGAAGAGCCCTGCTGCGCGAGGCCTCCCCTCTGCCAGGCCTTTTCTCATCCCTTCTGACTGCGCCAGTGTGGAAGACATGCAGGTCTACTCGGCCGAGAACACTGCGCACCTTGGCGGTTTCACTGTAAAATGTTTGCACAAATATTTTCTCATTTAATCATCCTATGACCGTGTGTGTGTGTCTCCACCTACGCAGAAGGGTAAACTGCATCTCAGGGGAACCAAGCAGAGGCATGAAACCAGTGACTTAGTTTCGTCCATATTTTCCGATTCTGAGTCTAGCATGTGCCCTGGCTGCATGGGTATAGAAGTCAGAGGTTGTGCCGGGGGACCCATCCCCTCCTTTGCCTTCCTTCTGCTTGGTTTTCAGTGGCACTTCCCACAGATGTCTTGTGGGCCCGTTGCTCAATGAGCGACACCATTGAGGACTGCAGTTGGGGACGGTCTTGCAGGTTGAGACCAGACTCAAAGGCAATCCTAGGTCATACTGATTCCTGTGGGCACTGGAGTGGCTGACTTCCTTCAGCAACTTTTGGGGTGTCTCTGCAGTCAGCCAGGCTCTGTGCGAGGCGCTGGAGACCCACAGTCCTTCCTGCAGGGCCTGGAGGAGACTTCCGTCTCATCCTCCATTCACAGTGGAGGAAGACATGGGTCTGCAGAAGGGAGAGGGACTGGGGATCGCAGTGCCTACTTGGCTCAGTTAAGAGATGGTGAGCACATCGGAGCATGGTGCACACGTGTCTGGGTGGGTCACGTGGTGTGGCCTTGAGAGCCGTGTCTGGGCCCCGCCTCTTCCTCTCTGGTCCTCTTTCTCGCTCGCTCTGCTTCCTGGCCACCAGGAACTAAGCAGCTTTGCTCCACCATCCCCTTTACCATGACGCTTCTGCCTTGGACAAGTGGATCACGAACTGAGTCCTCTGAAGCTGTGAGCCAGGTGACCAGCTCCTTTACGCTGTGGACACTGCGGTCCATGTTCCAGCAGTGGGCATTTGGCAATACCAGACATGAACTTTGCTTTAGGACAAAGCGCTGGTGAGTCAGTGCAGGCTGGGTGTCCCTTATCTGCAATGTTTTGACCAGAAGTGTTTCAGATGTCAAACTTTTTTGAACCAGCAAGTATTTGCATACACATAATGAGATTATCCGGAGGGACAGAACCTGTGTCTAACCACAAAATTCATTTGCATTTATACATTTTAGACACGTGCCTAAAGCAATTTTATAGACCATCTTAAATTTATACATGAAAAAATCATGGCATTTTCTAACTATGCCCTCATGTCATAGAGAGATTTCAGATTTCAGATTTTGGATCAGGGCTCTCAAATTGCAGTAGACTCGTGCCCTTCCTAACTGCACTGGTAACTCAGTGGAGACAAGAAGAGTCCTTTAACGTCACCCTTCCCCATGTATAGGAGGACAGAGGGTTGTGCCAAAGTGCTGCCCCTGCCATGACGTAGCTGGTGCTGCCATTGGGCAGATCTTCCAGGGAGGGGCCCAGGGTGGTGTCTGAGGTGCTCCAGGCAGGGGCTAGGGTGGTCTGCAGGAAGGCACATCCCGGGACCCCGCGGCCTCCCCTTCCTACTTGGCAAGATCGGGTTCTTTGCTCTCACTGCTTTGTGGGGGAAGGAGGGGGAGTTTAGATTCTTTTAAGTGGTGCCTCAGAAGCCCGGGAAACAGGCAAATATCAACCAAACCAAAGAAAACAAAAAAGCTAAACATAAACCCCCAGATGGGGGACCAGAGCTAAAACACCAGGCCCCGTTCTGCCTAAATCAAGACATCTGGTCACTTTGTTTCAGCAGGACAAAGAGCCTTTCTTTCCCAAGCCAAGATTTGATGTCTTTAATCTTTTCCAGAAGAAAAAGAGTTCCCAGTACGTCTTCGTCTTATCGAGTCACTGTGTGTCATAAAGCTGCGGTTATCACTTCTTCGTTTTGATTCACTGGCTGGTGTGACTCTTGCTGATGTTTTTAGCTGGGCTCTACACATAGTGACACTGGCGTCACCTGCCATGGTGGAGGGCAGATTCACTGGCGCTATTGAGTAATCCTGGAGGACTCTCGCAAGCTCTTCAGAGTGAACAGCGACGAGGGTGCTCTCTGTGCGAGGGCTTTCTGTGGGCTCTTCCCTGGCACTCACGGCTGGTGCCTCCAACCTCTCCTGAGCTCCATTTCGGCATTCTGCCTCATCTGCTGGCTCAATATCCTGAGCTGAGACAGCAAAAGGGATTGAGATGCAGTGCCTGGTACCGTGAGGGACCAAAAGAAACAGGTGTCATTGTCACACACATCAGGCACCCTTTGGAAGGCAGTTGGACAGCAAAGAAGGCATGGTCTGCAAAGTTTGTACATAGAAGTGGAAAGGGAAATGTGGCTGGTGGAGCAGCCAAGGACTGGGACGAGGCTAGAGCAGTGACTTGGGGACGGTGTGAGCCCAGGCCACCGCTGTCCCTTCTGACAGGACAGACCCCTGAGAGCACAGATTGGTCTGTAGCTTTCACACCTGGCTCCTCAGTAGGCGCACCTGGCCCCAACAGGTAGCTCTGGCCCCAGGGTGTGTGATTTAACTGTGGCTGCCAGGCAGGGCCTGGGCTTGGTGTCTGATGTGGTGTTGCCTGCAGTTGGCTGGCTGGCTGGCTCCCCCTTGACCTGCAGGACCCCACCTGTGGCTTCTCAGCGGAAAGCCTGAGCCGTTGACTTGTGCTGCTGGGAGATTGAGAGGGACCCGGAGGGTGGCCTAAGAGACGGGAGAAAGTAGCTGATGAGGGTGGGGGCTGGGAGGCCAATGCCCACCAGGGTAGTGGGTGACACTGCCTTGAGCAGGAGCCCTGATGCACCTCAGGGAGAAACGGTAAGGTGGGGGGCAGGGGGGTGAGAGCTCAGTGCAAAGGGAGGCCCTGGTGGCTGCAGCAGGGTTGATGGCATCAGATATCACGTGCACACACACACACACGCACACACACACACACACACACACACACTCATGCACACTTCTCCCTGGGTGACTGGAATATATGGGAATGTTTAAAGCAAACAAAACATATTGCAGTGAAAGCCACGCTGCTGTGTCCCCCCTTGAGCACTTCCGCAGTGCCCCTTCCTGAGGGTCTTCAGGAGGCGTAATCAGTGTATGGGGATGGCTGCTTCCACGTGTCACCAATGGAAAGGTTCAGAAGAACAAGACGCTGTGTCTTGAGCCCTGTGACTTATGACTCGTCCCTGAAGACAGGATTACCACGGAAGGTGAGTGTTTTAACCCATTCAGGGTGTCGACGCAGCCACAGCACTGCAGCTAAAGACACTCAGGAAAGGGAACTCCGGGACTGCTTCACAAAGTGGCGCAGACAGCGGGGGAGCGCACTTTGAGCGTGCGTGTTCAGGAAGAGGGGCTGGAGGTCCCGGGCCAGGCACAAGCCTCATTGCGCTCTTTTTTCTCCAGAACCCTGGTCACGATGGTGTCACTGGTCTCAGGGTCCCAGAGCTGAGCTGCTGGGTTTCTGACAGGTGACTGCCTGCCCCTGCCCCTGCTCCTGCTTGCTGTGGGACGACGGGACCCCTGAGCTCCCTGCCACTGCCTGGTGTGTGCGTCCTGCTGCTCTTGCCACCCCCTGTGTTCAGGACAGCCTAAGGTTACCCTGTCGTGGTGGTGGTGTGTCCAGGGGCCTGGCAGGGCTGCTGGGAGGCTTGGCCATGGCATCCTGTGAGCAAAGCTGGCGCCAGGTCCGTCGCCCTCCACTCGCTCTGTTTCATGGTTGCGGCCGAAACCAGCATTCCTGGCTCTGTGTCCAACATGTGCCGGGCCATGCAGAGACTGAGCTTGAGGGGGGCTTTTCTCTTTTTCTTCTCTGTGTCATTTGCATGTGTGTGCAAGGCATCATTCAGAGAGGTGTGTGGTATCCATCAACTGAAAGCCCATGGAGACAGTGGGCACCGCAAAGACACTGTTGTCACTGAGTCTTGGTGAAGCCTGGCGTCCCTCACAGGCAAGCTCAGGGAGCCAGGTAGGCCTGGGTTTCCTTGGAGAGCAAGAACAGTGTGAAGAGCAGCCATCCATGTTGGAGTCCCTTCTTGGTTCTCGTCTTGGCCCAAGAAGTCTAAACTTACAATCCTAAAACCCGTTATTAGAATTCCACCAACTTAATTCCAATCTACCACTCCCAGCACAACCCATAGCAATAACAAAGACACTAAGACATATATATATATATATATATATATATATATATATATATATATAGCCAAGGGGCCCTAAGTCTAGCCATGAAGATGGCTTTCCGGAACCAAGAGAGCGACCCAGGGCTGCACTCGGGCTTTATTCGTTGGAGGAGGGGGAGTGGCTTGTGAAAGGGAATTTTGGGAAGAAGGTGAGCACTGAAGGGAATTGTGGGAAGGTGAGCTTTGAGCTGGGCTAGGTAGGAGGCCTGCATTCACCTCCGCCATATTTAGAGATGTACAAAGGAAGTAATTTGCATTATGCTATTGAGATAGCATCTAATATTTTGGGGGTCTGGTGCTTCAGCTCTGATGTGTAATCTTTCAAGCCCCAGGAAGTCATAGCCTCTATCTCGAGGCTCTCTCCCAGCTGACACCGTGGAGCATTGGCTCTTCGTCCTGTTATCACACTCGTGCCATCTTCAAAAATTATCACCAGTGCCTCAGCTAGACCAATACGCACTGCTTAAGGCCAATTGAAAGGATAATGAGAAGTCCTAGCCAGCTCTCTACATTTCAATATAAGGGAATAGAGTCAGGCTCAGTCAAAATGGAGACAGTCACTTTTCTTTTAAGGAGAGCTGCTCTGGTGGTCCTCCACAATCCAGAAGTATCCCCAGCGAGCCCCGAGGTGGCCTCCCCGAGATCCTGACAACGCACCCTGGAGTACTTGCCATCCAGCATAGGCAGCCTAGCCCTTGTGGAATTCAGTGAGGATGACAACGTCTGGGGAAAGCACCTAGGCAGCTGAAAGAGGCTGGTGTGACTGTCTGGGGCCAGTCTCCACACAGACACTGCCTGGTGGCCCTGGGTATGCTGATGCTTGTGGCTGCTGGCGGGGCATCAGGGTGGCCACCCGCAGGGCTGACCCCATGGACATGCCTGGGGACCCTGGGCCCTGTGCTCGCCTGCCTTCTGCTGGGTGCCTGAGCTGAACAGACCACTCCTTCAGTGTTGGAAGTGGCTGAGACCGGAGACTGATCCTACGTGGAGGGCAGGACACAGCCTCAGTGCCTAAAGCAGCCAAGCTACCTTGTTTTTGAGAAAACCATCCTGCCTAGACATCTGGCTGTTAGTCCCTGGCAAACTCTGTGTCTCCTGATACTGACTTTGCAATGGTATAAATAAACGTCCCTATGGGCATTTTTTGGGTCTTTTACCAGCCAGTGAGCAGACCTTCACCTGACCCGGCTCTTGCCTCCTGTCTATTTTTTCCTCATACTTGCTGCCATTTCTCCCCAGGGTACTAAGAGGCCAATGAGTCCCTACACTTCAGGGCAAGTTTCCTCATGAAGTCCTATGCATCTCAGGCCCTGATGACTTGGCCTTGATACCCTGTCCCTGCTAGGGGACCTGAGCTACCAGATCTCAGGATAACACGAGCTGGGCACCCGGCAGAGGCCCGCTGGCCCAGTGTGGGAAACAACACCTTCTATGCAGAACGGGTGATTACGTGACAAACAGTGGCTATGAGGGAAAAGTGACACAGGGCGAAGGGCAGGGCCCAGTACAGTGCATGGGCACCTGCTGCATACGGGCAGGTGTACAACCGAGGGCACTGGCATTGGTCACAGCCTTGGAGGTGGTGGGTGGGTGTTCTGGGGTCCAAGTTGCACCCGTGACCTCACCTCCTGACACCTTCCAGGGCTCACTGTAATTGGGGGACACAGAGCCCGAGCCACTTCCTGGACACAGTACAGGCTGTGAGAACTCGGGGTGACTCTGAGTGGCTGCGAGGGTCACTGTGCCTGTGCTGCACACCGGAAAGCCATCCTATGGCTGTGACAAGGTGACCGGCCGTGAGCCATCACGATGTTCACTCTGCCGAGCGGCTCTGAATTCCTCACAGGGCAGATGCGCGTTTTATAAAGTTGATCTGAAGCAGAAGGACTCACCTTTCTCTTGGAAACCATAGCTCCTTTTTCAGTGGATTTTAAAAGCCCAGAGACAGAAAGGGACGGAAAATTAGCAGCAGGTGCCGCAAGGCATAAAACTGACCTCAGTTGCACCCTGAAATTAGCTGCTCCCAGCCCGTGGCCTGAGGTCATGCCAGGGAGACCAGGTGACGGGGCCGCCACACAGCGCAGGGCTTTCCTGGTGCAGTCCCTGCCCCTCTGCTGTGCCACCAGGCCAGCGGGCTGCGGGGTGGTTGCAGCGATGGTCCTTAGGATGGGGAGGAGGAGGCTCTAAGGCTGCCTTCCCTGTTCCTGGAAAACCGCCTGGAGCTGGGCTTGAAATCCGAGATGCTCTCTCAGGGTTAGCCATGCTATTTTCAGAAACCACATCCCATGGGAAATTCAGGAGGACAGAAATGGAGCTAGGCTGGGCTGGGGAGAGCTGGAGACCTGCGCTGGGTCAGGTGGCCGTGGGCAGGCTTGAGGCTCCCCTGAGCGCCTCCATGAGCCAGAGTACAGGTGCTGAGAGCGGCCCAGCCTGCCGCTGTGTCCCCGGCCTCCCGGCTCCGCAGGGCGCCCTCAGCGTTGCCCACCACTATTTCTGGATGCTCCTGGGAGGAGCCACTGTCCTCTAACCGGGGTTCCCACTTCTCAGGGGCCCCCACATCCTCTGTGGGGCTGTGTCTCTGGTTCCCTGCCAAGCCAGCTGCCCTTTCCCACCTCGGGTCATGGGGACCTGCTCTCTGCTGAGCCCCAGCTCTAGTACCACACTGCACACGGATGGCTCCCCATGTGCACATGTGTGAAGGCATTTGCTGCCCTGTGAGCCCGAGCTGAGGGTGAGTGCTGCCGCTAGGCACTCGGGCACGGGCTGGCTCGGGCTGAGTTCTACTAGGTCTCCATACGTAGGTCCTGTGGGTGTCAGGTCTATAGTCACGCTGTCTGCAAATAGAGGTGATGGTTTTGCCTCACCCCTCCCTGCTTGTCCTTCTTTTCATATTTTTCAGCATGATTTTCACCCATGATGTTGTCGGTGATGTCTTTATCTTGTACTGAATCTTCTAGGCTGGCCCCTAGAATTTTGCCATTGAGGGAGAACTTAATGTTGCTCCTGGCCCAACAGAGGCACCATGATAGCCAAGGAGCCTCTCTACTGTTTTGCTGGGGTGCAGGGTTGACGCTCTTCAATGCCTCTTGGTCCTCCAGCAGGCCTGCTTTCTCTCGTATCCTTTGCGTGGTGAATCTGCTAGTGGATCTCCTGAGATTGTACAGTTCTTGTGTCTTTGCAGTGGAGATCGGAGAGCTCTGAGATGTAGGGTGTGCTGGGGGGTGGGGGGAGGGCTGGGCCGCTGTGCTCAAGAGACTGCAGGACACGGGCCAGCTGGGGCCCCAGGGTTGGGATGGTGCAGGGTGCTCATCATCTCTTAATTAAGCAAATGAAGAACATGACTCAGCTAGGGGAGGTGTACAGAATGCTGAGACGGATCTCTATTTAGCAGGGCAGAGCTAGGTGGGGAAGATCAGAGATGTCCTTGTTCCCAAGCGGGAGGGTGGCTGTGAGGCTTGGAGGTTGGGCTCTCTGTGCTGTTGCTGCCCTGGCCCTGGCTCCAGATGTCTCCCTGCAGGCAGCTCCGCTGCCCAGGACAGTGTCACAGCCTGTGGGAAGCACAGTGCTACCTCGTGCATCCCAGGGCCCCCGTCCCTGCAGGGACAGCTCTGTGGTCCCCGCTCCCTGCTCCCTAGATGGGCAGTTGACTCCCCAGCTGTAGCACCACCCAGTATGACTTTTAGAAACACAGTAGGTCCTCCCTTAGCAAGTCGGGTGTTTGCTAAGACCCTAAGAGGTTACCTACAAGAAAGAGACTGTCACCCTACGCACCAAGCGAGACTGTCCTCGCTGTACCTAAAGACTTCATTCTTTTGTTTATTGAGACAGGGTCTCTCTGTGTTGTTCATGCTGGCCCTGAATTCATGGTGTAGCTCAGGCTGGCCTCGAACTTGCTGTGATCCTCCTGCCCCAACCTCTGGAGAGCTGGGGTGATGGGCATGCACCCCCACCTGGTCAAAGATTTAGTTCTCAAGGACTCCGGACTCCTACATCAGTGACCTCAGCTCTGCTGAGCTACAGCAGCTTCTTCGTCGGCAGACGCAACCTCACCAAGAGCTTTGTGTTTTCCTTCAAGCCTGTTACTGGGAGAGGAGCAGACATGGCACGGTACAGGCCCGCAGCCCAGATGGACAGAGCTGGACGGCCTGAGGTTTCACCGCTCTGCTATTCACAGCGTGTAATTCGCAACCTACTTTGGGGTCTTCCAGCTATGCACCGCTTGGGGTGAGCACCTGCCTAGCACACATGAGGCCCTGGGTGTCCTCCCTGGAACCAGAAAACACAGATAAAAAACAAACCAGAATTTCCCAAAGTATAAATTATCGAATTGTTTCTGGAGCTTCTCTGGTTTATATTTTTAACTACATTTGACTACGGGCAACTGAGGCCTGAAAAACAAGCCACGGATGAGGGAAGACCAGTGTCCCATGCATGGTAGTGACGATGGCCCACTGAGTCCCCACCTCCATGCCAGGCCCTAGAGAGCCCACCACAGACGCAAGGCCTTCTGGCTCCTGGCTTGCGGCAATCCTTTCGGCAGGGGGACGAGGTGGGAGGGACTGCACAGACTTGCTTAGCTGAGAGAAGACAATGACTGTGGAAGCCACATCCACGCAGGGCCGCTGCCCACGGCAGGTGCAGGCCAGGCTGCTGCCCATGTTGGTGTCCACCACGTTGCCCCTCCTCTTGGGCAGGCCCCACGGTCTGGCCGAGGCTGCTGCCACGGTGCCTCTTGCTGGACGTGTTCTCTGAGCAGGAAGAGATGCGGTGACCAGCTTGCTCTGTCCATGTGGGCCTCACAGAAGCCAGGCTTCCGGTGCAGGAAGGACTGGGGTGGAAGTGGGTGGGTGTGGGGATACTCTGGGTGCATCTGGAGCCATGGGCTGCCCCCCGAGTGCCCAGGTTCCCACAGCAGAGGTGCAGTGTGGCATGGGAGGCGGCCTGCTGCCCCTGCTGAGCCGAGCGTCCTCTGAACTTATTGAAATAAAATACACAAAGATCCCCACAACTCTATCTCGCATGCCTCAGTGCCCAGTGGATACCAGGCCATGCATCATGGGGTAGAAGCTTTGTGGGTGTCCTTGGGTCAATGCCACTGTGGACCTGGGCCACTTAGGAGAAGTGTTAGGTGGTGGCTGCTCTTTGTCTTTTAAGATAGGATTCTGCTCTATATTTAGGCTGGACTCGAGCTTACTCCATAGCCCAGGCAGGCCTTGAGCGTATGGCGAGCCTCCTGCCTCAGCCTCCCCACTGCTGGGATCACAGGCGTACACCACCATGCCTGGCTCCCCATTCTTATGTTTCAGTAAGGAACTTCAAAGATGAAACATGACCAAACTGTGTGAAAATGTTTGATTTTACTAGTTGCTGTCTATAAGAATGTCTATAACTAATGCTTATTTTAAAAATGAGGGCCAGGGAGATAGCTCAGTGGCATAGACGCCTGCATGGCAAGTGCAAGATCCTGAGTTCAATGCCTGGTACTGTGTGTGCATATGTGTGCACGTGTGCACACACACACACACATATACACACACACATGCGCGTTTCAAAGGTATTCTTAGTTTGAAAGTTTTGGGGAGGGGTGTTCCCTATACTGTTTTCTAAAAATCTGCATGAGACGCATGAGGACCAGGCAGATGCACCTGGGAATCCCTTGCACTTGCCCAGCCACCCTCCTTTCTGCACTTCTGCCCAGCAACCACCTGGGTCTGTCCCCGTGGCTGGAGTCACACAGATCCTTGTAATTCTGAGGACCAAGAGGTCCAAACCGCACGATGCACAAGTCCCGTACCCCTAAGCCTCATGCTCCACAGAGTCTAGTGGTTCAGGGTCACCCTTCCTGAAAAGGGGGAAACTCAGTCTACAGCTGCCTTCCTGCCTGGCTGTGCTCCGGGACTCTGCCCTGCTCTGCCAGCCAGGCCAAGCCCTCGCCTGGGTCCCCAAGACGGGGAACAGACACTGTGCACCCGGCGGCCTCTTCCAGCCTGGCTGCTGGGGGAGAGGTGCAGCTGGGGCCTGGGAGCTGTGACCTGGAAGGGCGGAGGCCCAGTGCGGGCCGCGGTGTGGGGACCGAGGGCACCGACCCCTGTGCCAGGGTAGCTGATCCCGCCACACTCCAGAGGGCCCCACCCCCTTCTCCCTCAGTGTCTCCTACTTCAGACCGTGACCAAGTGTGTAAATTAAAATTCATTACAGTAAGAGACACAGTGCCGCTGAGTCCCCTCAGATGCTCTGGCTTGTCCCCCCGCCCGTGCCGCTTCCTGCAGCAGCTCGCCAAGTCCTCTCTCCTGAGCGCCTTTAGCAGCGCTGCTCCCACCGCCTTGGTGTCCTGAATCCACTCGGAACTTCTATGTTTCCTGGTCTCTTCGACTTTGGGGATGAGGCAGAAGGCACATGGTGCCAGGTCCAGGGAGGACGAGGACGCAGCGGTGGGTCTACGCTGCCGCCTTCCTGTAGGACGGCCCTCATCAGCGGCACAGGCTTCTCCTCATTTCTGACCACACCTCATAAAGACAGACACTCAGGAAAGAGGCCTCTTCCAGAGCTGCTTCAGAAAGCGGCAAGAAGGTTGGCATCAGCGTGCTCAAAGCGAGGGAGAGGACTTAGAGGGTGATTCGTGGCAGCGCATCTTTTATCGTAATGTTTTTAATAAAAGGTGAAGCACCAGTTGTGTTTCTGCCATACTTGTCCGCCTGTGGGTGCCGGCCTGCTCCAGGTCCTCTTCTGGACATTGCTTCCAGGTGGTGTAGCATTAGCATCCATCCCCAGGGTGAGTGCTGGGGGTGTAGAGGAGGCAGGGAGCAGGAGCCAGAAAGCCACATCGAAGCATGTCACAGGCTCAGGCCACAGCAGGCCCAGACAAAGCTCTGGGTCTCTGCTACTGGCTGAGGGTGCTACAGACTTCTGCACCAGAACCCCAGAGAACTGAGGGGTTCTGGTCCAGCTGTGCCACTCTGCCCTGTGTGATCTGGGGCCAGTGGCTCCCTTTGCTCTGGTTCAGGCCGTTCTCTTTCAAGGGACAAGCTGGGGCAGGCAACCTGCAGGTCTATGTGCCCTGCCCTGGCCTGGCCTTGGGGACTCCTCCAACCCGAGTGATCTCCCAGATGCACGCTGGGCTGCCCTGTGCTTTCGAGAAGAGCTGCCTGACACTAAGCCCTCAGAGGACCTGGATGCTGGCTGTGGCTAGGCTGCGCCCAGCCACCCGTGTCTCGCTGAGGTGCAGGCTCCTCCAGTCTCCCGCAGTCCCTGGGTTCTGACTCATCTTGGCTGCTGCTTTGGTCTTTGGGTGGGGACTTTCCATTTATTGAATGCACTTAAATCACTTGGGTTGAGCTGCCTTTCTAAATATTTTGGCTCTAACTTAGGAGAGTTTTGCTGCTTTTCTTAAGGCGAGTTCCCCTCCGCGCACCCAACTGGAAGCGGCTAGCGTAACCAGAGGGTCATAGCACAGAGAATTCAAGAGTGCTGTCTGCCTGCTTTCTGGGCCCCGGTTTTATTTATTTACCTTTAATATATTTGGTTGTTGCAGGGTCCTGTGCAGCCTGGACATGTGGTGATCCTCCTGACAAAAGCCTCTCCAGCCCTGGGATTACAGGCGTGCGCCACTATGCCAAGACTCTGGCCGGCTTAGCATATCCTGGGGGTGGGGTTAGTGCGGCATGTCATGTCAGGGACTGAACCATGGTCCCTGCGCTTGCCTAAGCAGGTGCTGTAGTCTGCTGAGCTATCTCACTGGCCCTGGTGCCCCTATTTTATAAGCAGAGGAAATGTGAGAATGGGAATCGTAGTCCTGCCCTGCGTGCTAAGATTATTTGGGGTCTGGCACCTTCTTTCTGTCTTTGGATGTCTCTGATTGCCTTAAGGGTCAATGTACCTGGCCTTGTTTGTCAGGGAAATGTGTTGGACAGTGAGGGGATCCTGAGCACATGCACTGCAGAGCGCCCCCTCCTCCCTCCCTGACCCTCAGCCCCTCCCGCATCTCCTCCATGCATCGGGAATCTCAGTCTCATGTAGCTGCCTCCCATCACAAGCCCTCGCAGTGCCAGACACTACAGTCTCTCAGAGCCTCCCTGCTGGAGTCCAGGTCATTCCAGATGCAGCGGGTGCCTCCATGCCCTGCCTGACTGAACCTGGGCATGTGTGGCCCTGGTGCTCACCCTGCAGAGTATGATGTGGTGCTGCTGACTACCTGCTCTGCCCCTGGGGTTGGAGAGAAGTGGAGAGGACGGAGCAGAGCCTTCTCTGAATGGAGGGACAGGGGTGAGGACTGGGCATGCAGGAAGCCAGGCTGCGGGTGGCAGGGCGGCCCTCAGCTCAGTGAGGAGTGAAGTCTGGAATATAGTCGCCGGCTTTGCGTCACCCACCGGGATGGAGGGCAGGGTCGTGGGGTCCACCTGGGTGGCCATGGAGGGCTTGAGGGTGTTGGGGCGCCCCAGCAGGGGCTGGCTGCCTTCCTCGCTTCCTTGCCCAATGGCTTCCTGGCTGGCTCTGTCTCTGTGGAGCAGCTGTGCAGGTGCTGTCCGGGCTGCTCTTGCTGGGCACACAGCTCTATGCCCTGCCTGTACTTAGCACCTCGCCACCTTCATGCTGGCCTCTACCCATGGCGGGCAGGTCGGGTCAGTTACCGTTCGTCCCAGTCGGGGGACCGTCACACAGCTGGGCCCAGAGCCAGCGCGCTTTTCCATTTTGAGGCTTCTGGCACTATGCCTGCTGGTGGCATCTCAAAGGAGCTGGTGTCATTCTGGCCTCAGAAGAGGTCCCTGCTGTGTGGTCCTTGGTGGGCCGACGGCACAGGGGCAGCTGTGCTGCCGTGGCCCCATCCTCATCAGCGGGGCTCTGTGTTCGCCGGTGTTTCTCGGCCACCCCAGCAGCCCAGCAGGGGTCACTTCCTCACGGTCTGATCTCTGGGGCGGAGAGCACACACGGCCGTCGCCATCCGCCGGATCTTCTACTGAATCTACCGCCCTTGCAGTGACTGGAGAGACACGTGGTGGCGTCCTGGATCTTCTGGAAGCGTGAAGACCTTCACCAGGAAGTAAGTTAGTCCAGTGATGCAGCAAAGAGGAGCCACATTCTGTCTGTGTGCTCTAGGGCAGACCGTGAGCCAAACGACCCTGGGTCAAGCTCTGAGCCTGCACCTCACCAGCTGTGTGACACACGTTGCTTCACAGTTCTGTGCCTCAGCTTCCTCACTTGTCGTGGCTGCTGTGAAGATGAAACCCGTGTCAACAGGGAGTGGAATAAGGCACTGGGAACTTCACTTGGCGGAAGGCACCTGCGGCACATGAGTGGCCAATGACCCTGTGGGCCCCGGGTCCCATCCAAGGAGCAGGCACTGTGGGTCCCTTGAGCCAAGGCACCCCAGCAGTGCAGTCAGCACCATACAGCTCTGTGAGCATGACTGGGGTAATCCTTCTCCCTCAAGGTCTCCCTTGGGTGTCCGGCATGGTGGCCAGCTCCGCGTCCAGGCTCTCTCTCCGTGCGGACGCTGCTGGCTGTGGGGCTCTACCAGCCAGTTGCAGCCTCTCTCAGGTGTAGCAGGATTGCAGCTCCAGATGGACAAACTTTAGAAAACATATTTCTAGTACTCAGCCTGTCAATAGCTTGATTGGCTCCAGATCTTGTCAAGGGAGCGAGGGCTGGGCAGGGAGGGGGCGGACATGAGCTCCGCCTTTCACCAGAGCCGTCAGAATCGCTGGAAGCGGCTTCCCCGGAGACGCCTCTCTGGCTTGATGTTTGAGATTCTTTGCTCTGGTGGTTGAGGCGTGAGGGCCAGCATGTTTTCTGCACGTGTGAGCAGCTCTCTTCTCTGAGTGGTTGCTTGGGATATGGTTTTTCCTTACTGCCCCAGGTGCTGACCAGGGGGGTCTGTCACAGGGCCTCGAGCAGAGCATCAAAGGAATCCAGAGGTGGCTTTTTGCCTGGAGCAGTGGGCTTCACATGGCACCTCTGAGGCTGGGAGCTCCAGGCTGCTGCTACTGAGGCTGGGAGCTGCAGGCTGCTGCTATCCTGGATGGTGTCCTTCTTCCACCTGCTCCTGCCGAGCTCGCTGTCACCCTCACACTGCCATCAGGCACCGGAAAAGCCCTGCATGAGGAGCCGCAGACCCAGCCAGCACCCGCATCCCACCGCACCACATCAGTCCACCAAGTGTCACAGTGACTACAGCCTAGGCAGGCGTTCACTCGGCAGGCTTTGTTGTTAGGAGCATCGCTGTCAGGTGTTGTTGAAACAGGGGTGGTGGAGAAACAGGGGCCCGGGCATGTGCACTAGGGGCTGTCCCCAGCTCGGCTCTCTCACACTCTGTCCTTCCTTGACCCTGTCGGATCTCACGTGAAATCCTCCTAGGATTGTTTCTTCCCTGTGCCTCCATGCCATCTCTCTCCTTTCTTACAAAGTCAGTGTCCAGGAAACATGTGTAGCACCATTCCTCACATTCCCTCCTCCCCTGGCCCCAACCCTCAACTGCTGGGCTCTGCCCCTGGCAGTCGGCCTCCTCCCAGGCCTGGACCCCTTTTCTGCAGTCTACTCCAGGCGTCAGGGCTGCAGTTCTCCACTGCCCATCAGGCGGCTGCCCAGCAGACCTTGCAGGTTCTCTGTAGGGCAGCCAGCATGACACGGCTCTGGGAGCATGACTGGGGTGACCCTTCCCTGTCAGGGTCTCCCTTGGGTGCCTAGTAGCATGGCCCAGCCCCTGCTCTAGCGCTAAAGTGTTGATATGAACCCCAGGAGTGGAACTTGCAGTTTACTGTGAATTATTCTAATCTTAAAAGCAGATGAGCCGATTTGATTCTCGGAAGCCTTGTTGTGGGCGAACCTGCCGTGGGCGGACCTGCCGTGGGAAGCCAGGCTCTCGGCAGCAAGTTTCAGGATGCTGAATGTGGATCAAGCGTTTCTGACCCAGGCGATTGAACCGAGATGAGCTGTAATGTAAAGTGGACATGGGTTTCCAGGATCAGGTCCAGGAAAGAATGTAAAATATCCTAACTTTTAAATATTATTCAAAATCAGCAGTTTGGGTGTTTAGGGTTGAACAAGATATTGCTAAAACAGATTTCAGGTGTTTTGATTGTGGCTGCTAGACCATTGGTGGCTCTGGTTTTATCTTGGCTGTCACTGGGTGGCTGTGGGCTTCTGGCACCCCCCATGCAGTGGCTGGTGCCGCACTAGAGCACCCAGGGCCCCTCCAGACTCAGTCCCCCTCAGTCCCGCCTTGCTGAGTGGCTGCAGGTTTCTGCTGTGCTGAGCTTTCCTTCATGGCAGGTGGACTCCCTCACCTGGCTCAGCAACCACTGGGTCCCTTGTTCCCTCCTCTGCACTTCATCTTCCTGGCTCTTCCCTTCTGTGTCCTTGTGCTTCCAGCTGGCCATGGGGTAGCCACGCCCTCCCTCCCTCTGACCAGCATGAGTGGGACACTGGCTGTCATGGCTTCCTGTGGTTCTGCTATGGTCTCTGCTCACCAGTACCAGATCAGGACAAGTCACTGGCACCTGTCAAAGGCTCCCTTGTCCCATGACCTCCTGTCCTGTTATCCCCGGTCCCTGGTGTCTCCACCATCTATCTATCTCTAATCCTAGCCCACTGAGGAGTGTAAACCACAGCCCAGCAGCAGTATCCTGTTCTAAACTCTGCAGAGCCCAGTTTAGAAAGATGGCAGGGTGCTCCTAAAGGCGTTTGGCGCCTGCCCAAATCAGAAAGGTTGGACACAGGAGGGCAGAGACAAAAAATTGCAGTGAGGTTTTCACCTGAGCCGCTTTTGCCCGTATCTGCCTACCCCACCCTCCTGAGTTCCTTGTGCCCTCTGGGCACCCCGGTGTCACAGCAGAAGCCTTGGCTTCTGTGACGGAGGCTGGCACCCCCTAGTCTGGGGTGGCCTACGAACTGGGAGGTTGGCTAGTCAGGTAATTTCAGGACCCAGAATCTCCTGTCCACAGAAAGACGATTCACAGCACTCATGCCCACCAGGTGGACCTCTCCACACATCCACCCCCAGCCCGGCCTCCACCGCACAAGCTGACCCCTCAGTCCTGGCTACTTTCTCTCTATTGTCTGTCAGAACACAATTGTCAGAAGACAATTTTTCTGTAGGTCAGGGAAAGGGAATATAATTTTTAAAGTTTCTGTTCTTCATTGGTGTATACTTGTGACACATAACGACTACGCTTCCCAGGGCTAATGTCACTGCCTGAGCTCTACCTCCAGTCACCAGGCTAGATTCTGACATGTGGGTCCCGTCCCACCTGTGTGTATTACCTATGGTAGGGTCTATGCTCAGGTAAGCATCTGGTGCTGTGGAGGCCTGGCAGGAGGGAACCAGCTTATGGGCAAAGCTTCCTCGCTGGCCTGCTCTACTCTTCCTGCTGGGAACCCAGTTTCTAACAGGCCGCAGGCTGGTACCAGTCCATGGCCTGGTGTTGGGGACCCCTGTGGTGGAGTAAAGCAGGAAACTGGACCAAGGTACTTACTGAGACTCTCAAAACGACAGCAGGAGGCTGTGGTCACCTGGTGGAAGTTAGAGCCACCCAGCTCTGGCGGACTCTTGATTTCTGGGTCCCTTTGTTACTGGTAACTGAGACCACGGTGCCTTCACCCCTCTGTGCAGGTTTTATTCACCTCGGTGTGGGTGTGCGTCACACGTGAGCACAGGAGAACTTGCCAGGTTTTGCCCCCCAGCGCCATTCAAGCACAGTGGAGCCTTGCTCTTTTTAGGGGCCATGTCTGGTGTCTGTGGCCTTTGGTCTGGGCTGGAGACCCCTAGTTAGTGAGGCGGCTGCTGCTGTCATGCAAGTCCCATGAGCAACACACCCGCGAGGTCCCAGAGCACCCAGTCGTGTCTTTGACTCAGTAATTTAAAGCCACTCTTTCAAATACGAATAGGCCTTTTCCTCTGAAAGCCTGTCCACAAACGCGTGACGAAGGAGGAATCTCAGCTAGCGGATACTAGAAGTGTGTGCTGGGGCAGGATTTGCTGCCTGCTGGGAGGGAAGGGCTCCTTTCTTCAGGTACATGCACCTCTCACAAGTTTCCTAAGAGCTGGCGTGAAGCAGGCTGTGGGAGCCAACGCTGAAGAACTGTTGTAAGCCTGGGCTCCCTGTTCATGGCTAGTCACGCGTGGCCCATGTATTTCCCTGTCTTTCTATGGGCAGAGGCGTGAGAATCCTGTCCAGTGGCTTCTGGTGGGATTGGTTGACCCAGGGAGCAGCAGGGTGGCCCTGGAGGGTACCAGGGAGCTGGCACTGTGGCCAGGACAGCTCATTTTGGCTCTGGGTAGGGGCAACAACACCAGGAAACAGTGATTTCCACCTGATTTGTGCTTTGAGGCTTTCCAGTGCAGAAAGTGGCATCCCTGGTCTTCACTGTCCATTTAAATGGTCAACGCTGGGTCTGCATGCACCTGTTGCTAGTGCAGTGTGGAAGGGACGCAAGTGGTACACTCAGGGTCGCTGCTCCTGACGTGCAGGCTGGGCCCACACGGCAGCCCCGTAGGGTCTGCAGGCCGCACCCACTGCAGGAGGTAGGCCCTGCTGTGGGGACAGAGCTTTGCACCCCAGCTCCACTGGGACACCTCCAAATTTCTCACAGGGCACATCTCTCAAAGACGGGCTCTTCCTGCCTGCCTGTCTGCAGGGAGGCGGTTCTCAGCTGGGCCGGGCTGAGCACACTTCATTTCACAGGTGTCCTGGGAGGGGCCCGACGCTCAGCAGGTGGAGCTGGGAGCCTGAGGTCTGCAGCTGGCCCCTGGGCAGGGATCACTTCTTTTTTTAATTTTTTTTATTTTTAATAAGAAATAACAATATGATAATTTCAAAATGTTATTAGTGCATTCATAATAATTGATACATTGAATATTGTTGTCCTCATAGTAGTTATACAGAGCACAGGGTGTAGGCATGATAAATTTTCTAATCCATATTAGTAGGGGAGGAAAAAAACAAAAAAAACAAAAAAATTTCTTCTCTTTGTACAAAGAGGGATTAGTTGTATACATAGTCCAACATTCCATAATTGTAGTGGGATACCGGTGAAACTGGCAATGTTGGAGGCTGTTGGTATAAGCCTCTCACAGCTCGTCATATTAATCTAGTTCTTCATTCTATGCTTCATAATTAAGATTTTCTGCTGGGTGATCAAGGGCAAGTTAAGGCCAGACCTGTATAATAGATCATTCATCTTTTGTATCTTCCAGGGTCAAATCTCCTCAGGATTAACTTTGGAACCATGTACAGTGTTTTGTAGAACTGTTGCCAGTGTCAGCCACTGGGATGAGTCACGGCCATTGCTTGACCAGTTTGCTCTCTGTGAAAGCCTGAGAGAATGTCCTCTCTCTAGGTGACTCTCCTTAGGCACACTATATTTTGTTTATCCCTTTCCTCTGAGGTCCCTTAATCTCCTTGAACAGAAAATTTGGGAAACCGCTGAATTATAGGATGATACAGCACAGGTTCTCTTATGTCCAGAGTCCTCACTGACCTTGAAGGGCTAGGGCCAAAATGTTGGCTGTCTTCATAGCCCTTCTTTTTCTCCAATTTTTGGTCTGTTAACTTACATTCTCAACCCTCCAGCAGAGAAGCTTTGTGGTACTATTGCTCTATAACATAGGTGATTGGGCTTAACATCACTGTCTTTCTGAGAAGTCTAAGATGTTGGATACTCAGGAAGAGCAGAGATCACTTCTGGCGACTGTGTGAGCAGACAGCTTAGTGAGACGGCTGTGTGCCTAGTGACTTTCTGTGGCTTGGCGGGAGCATGGCTTTGTCTGTAACTGTAGGAAGTTGATGTCCCCGCCAGCGCACTGTCACAGGTGGAGCTGGTCCTAGGATGCTGGGGTGGCAGGGGTCCCGGTGTGGTGAGGGCAGGGGGCAGGGCCGTGTCCTCTGGGTGCTCTGGGAGAGCAGGGTGCTGTCCCAGGGTGGACTGTGGCACTGCTCTCAGGGCACCCGGAGCCCTGCTGTGGCTGCAGCTGCCCTCCCTCGGGGCAGTGTGGGCTGGAGGAGGACCCAGGCCACGAGGGCTCCAGGGAACTCAGAAGAAGCACTGTTCTCTGTGGTCTGAGCCAGGCAGTCCTCAGAGGCCCTGAAATCTGCACAGGCACTGACGGTGCTGCCCTGGAACTGGGTCCTAGCCGACGGTCACCTGTGGGCTTTGTCCACTCTGCCACACAGGAGGGCTCACGCCAGGGCCTGGAGTCTCGGCAGATCCCAGCTCCTTCTGGCTTCCCTGGTTTTGTTCAAGTATCCAGATGCACTTTGCTGTGTCATTCTAGAAAGCGCAGGGCTTGGGTCCAGGGCCCTGGACTCACCACGTGTGTAACTGTAACAGCTGAGATGGGTCGGCGTGAAGCGGGGAGAGGCTCGTTTCAGTTCACAGTTATGGAGCTGCTGGAGGGGAAGGACAGGTGTCCATAGTCGCTTTTGTCCCCTCCCTCCTTCCCTCCCTTCCTGACTTCTATATGTCCTTTCTTCCTTCCTCTCCTTATTTCCTTCCTTCCTTTCTTCCTTTCTCTCCATCCTTTCTCCCCTTCTTTCTTTATTTCCTCCTTCCTTCTTCCCTTCCGTCCCTCCTTCCTTCCCTCCCTCCCTCCCTTCTTTTCTTTCTTTCTTTCTTTCTTTCTTTCTTTCTTTCTTTCTTTCCTTCTTCCCTCTCTCCCTCCTTCCTTCCCTCCCTCCCTCCCTTTCTTTCTTTTTTTCTTTCCTCCCTCTCTCCCTCCTTCCTTCCCTCCCTTCTTTCCTTTCTTTCTGTCCTTCCTCCCTTTCTCCCTCCCTCCTTCCCCTCTTCTTTCCTCCCCTCAGTGGATTAGTTACTGATGAGTGCAGAGCTCAGCATAGTATTGGGGGTGAGGCCTGCTGGGGGAGGGGTCCTGGGGTGTGGCCTGGAAGGGGCTCTCTCCCTCCCTCCTCCTTCCTTCACCCCGTCAGCTGCCCTGAGACCTCCACAGACTGAGCCAGCACAAGCCTCCCTTCCTCACACTGTGGCTGTCAGGTCCCGTATCTCGGCAGCAAGAAAGCACCGGACCACGGTTTCCATCCTTACCTGCAGAAGAGTGGCTGGGTGCTTCCACTGGGGGGCAGCCGCCAATGCAGTGGCAGGCCAGAACACGGAAACATCACCCAGGATTCGGAGGCGGACTTGCTGAACTTTGAAGGGTGCTAATAGGGGTCATTCTCTGTGCTCTGTCCCTGTCTCCGTGGGTCTCCCTGTGCCAGGCACAGGCAGAAGCATCCGGAGAGCTTTCAGTGACACAGCCTTGGGCGACACCAGGCAAGGCTGCTTCCTGCTTTCCAGTCATCTGTGGCTTCTTGTGCTTTATACGGAGTTTTTCCTGGAACAACACTGCTATTAATGGCCCAAGTGGAGCACTTGAAAGGAGACTATGAACCAGAGACTTGGGTGAGAGAAGAGGGAAAGAGGGCGAGAAAGAGCAAGGGGTGGGAGGTGGGAGCTCGAGGAGGAGGAGCCAGGGCCGCCCTGCCACGCCGTCAGCTCCCGTGGACTGAACTGTGTGACGGCCACAGGCTCTCAATATCAACGGCCGCTTTCCTGTACTTGCTGGTCACTCCAGCAGGGGTGCAGGGATCCCCAACCGCAGAGCGCCAGGCACTGTGGACTCCCCGCCCCTCCCTGCTGCTCATTCTCCAGGAGGTACCGCAGGGGATGCCTTCCCACTCCTGCACACACCACTGGCCTCACAGTCTGGTACAAGGAGGTGCTGTTTTATGAAGAAGTCTCTGTGATCCCTGGATCGGTGCGTGTCGGGGGTGACACACCCACCGGCGTGTTTCAGCGGGAAAGTTTAACTGCTAAGTGTAAGCATTGTCTTCCTGCTTTGGGAAGCGGTCAAGCATTATGTCCTAAGTGAAATGTGGTAAGCTTACAGCAGACACATGGCCCATGGCTGCCTCCGTGTGTGTGTGTGTGTGTGTGTGTGTGTGTGTGTGTGTGTCCATTGGGCTGGGGGAGGGTGCTGGGCAAACACTGAAAGAGGCAGTGGTATGGCTCAGATCAAGAGTGAGCCCCAGGCGACAGGCCGAGGCTTTGCTCAGCAGTGGGAAAGCTTCTGAGCGTCACTGGTGAGATCCCTCTCAGCCTCCAGCTACGCGTCTTTCTGCCCTGCTGGCTTTGGCATCCCAGGTTATGCTGCCCCCCTACCACTGCTATGGAGTGAACCGCCCAGGCTCCGGGGGAGATAAGAAGAAGAACTGCCCCGAGATCCGGCGGCAGCGGTGGTGACAGCACCAGTAGTTGCAGAACCCCCATCTCTGATGAAGACTGGTGCCTGTTCTAGGGGGACGTGGTGGAGAGCCTAGAAGGGGAGTATGCCGGGAAGCAGGGCCAAAAGTGGTTCAAGTGGTCTAGCAACGACACTGGGTGGTCCTGGAGGGGCTGAACACACATTTCCACTTCACTGGCAGGGCCAAGGGATTCTCCGGGAGCCATGATTCCTACTGAAGCCCCCTTGCTGCCCAGCCAGGTCAACCTTGCGGATCCTGTGGATAGGAAACCCACTGAGGTTGAGTGGAGGTTTACCGAGGCAGGAGAGCGAGTTTGAGGCTCTACAAGATCGGGAAGAATTATCCCCAAACCTGAATTTCCTAGAGCTGATGGTGTGATCCCTGAACCATGGGCTGATGGCCCCAAAGACACGTCTGTGGAAGATGCCCTAGGGAGGACATGAACACCTCTTCTAAAGAAGACACTGGAGGAAGAGGTGATGGAGGCAATGGGGATCTAGGAAATGAGGAGGTGCAAGAAAGTCTTCTGGTATTGAGCCCGAAGGAGCAGCTTCATCCATGTCTTGGCTGTGAAGGTCGAGGTGCCTGTCCCTCAGATGCTAAGAAAAAAGAAAAAGAAAGGAGTGAACCCCAAACTTTCATGCACATAGAGGCAGGAGGGCCTGTGGAGCAGTGTTTGTGGGGTGACGGTTGACTTACTGCTGTGAGGGGTCTGGTGGGAGGACACAGCCGCTATGGCCATGGTCTGGAGGGCTGCACCTCCTCCCTTCCCCTCAGCTTCCTGGCCACCATGAGGGGAGCAGCTTTCCTCTGCCAGGCTGCCCCAGCAGGAGGTCTCTGTGCCTGAGCCTCCTGAGCAGGACGGAAACCTCCAAAACAAACCTCTTCTCCTTTAGGTTGTCACAGCAGTGGGAAAGTGATGGAGATGGGCAGAAGGTGGGGCTCTGGGCCTCATGCCACTAAAGGAGGGGCTGGCACCATACTGTGTGGATGCCATAAATGACAGAGGGTGAGCGCTCCGGGCCTGATGCATGCAGGCCCCCTTCTGGTCAATATGGCAGGCTTCCGGTCTTGTGGTTCCTCGTGTACTCTGCACTGATGACAGAACCAACTATCCGGGCACGTTTTAGATATTCTGGTTCCTGGGATACAAAAATGGAGATTTTGGTTTAGGAAGCCCAGTCTGGGAATAGGGACCTGTATTTCTAGAATCTCCTTAGATAATGGTTTGTGGCCCCAGTATGAAGTCCCTCCGTCCCTCCTCCTCCTACACACACACACACACACACACACACACACACACACACACCCTCTCCTGGAAGCCACTGTTGCATTAGAATTATAACTGGAGAGGGTATTCCTCATCCTCCCATGAAGAGGAGGTCAGCTGCAGACTCTCCACATGACCTGTATCGAAGGACTTGGAGCAGCAGCATGTCCTCACCACACCTAGTACCCTCCAACAGTTCTTTGTCTGACTTTCGAAACCCTAACCCTAAACTCACTTGGCGACATCCACCTGGGCATTCCATCCATGCGAGGACACACAGTTGCTTCTATGGGACAAGCAGCACATTGCCCTTCCAGTGTCCCCTTCCCCAGTTGCTGGAGGACGTGAAGATGCAGCACAAGCGGGGAGCAATTTATCGAGTTTCTTGGGTCAATCAAAAAGCACACTCAGTAGAGCCCCACCGAACCCATCTGGCTCGCCTTCTGGACGTGGCCAGCTCTTGCCAGGGGGACACGCCGTGTGCCACACTTTCACCACAGGACGGTGGATTTTGCTCCTCCCACTTGACACACTTTCCTCAGGAACAAATAAAGGGAGCAATTAGATGCACGCGCAAATGGACATCCTGGAGCACACAGACGGACGGATGGCTGTCTGGCTCCTTCAGCTCCCAAATTAGCTAATCCCATTCAAATGCCTTCCCAGCCTAGGCTGTGCTTTCTTTTTTTTTTTTTTTTTAATTTTATTTTATTTCTTTGTTTACTTGTTGTGTTTGTTTGTTTCTTTATTTACTTATTTTGTGGCTGGCTCAGCCTGCCCTGGTGGTGGGGCTGGCGCAGCATGTGGTGCCGGAGATCGAACCACAGTCCCTGCAGTTGCCTGAGCTTTCCTAAGCAGGCGCTTTAGACCACTGAACCATCTTGCCGGCTAGGCTGTGCTTTCTTAAGCTTGCTAAAATTGAATCCCAAAGCCAAAAACATATGCCGGCCAGGCTCAGAGAGCAACTGCGATTGCAAACACATGGCCCAGAGATGCCTGAGAAGCTCCGGGGTGACATTTGCAGTTGCTGATGAAAGGGGCTGAGCCCAAGAAGCATTGTTCCAATCCCTCACCCTTGCACGTGGTGCAGGTTAAAAAGATTTGTTGCCTAAACAGAGCACTGAGAAAGCACTGAGTAAAAAGCCAAGCAAAATGCCTGATGAAAATGCATGATGGCCCTGAAGACGCAAACTGAGCTGGGAATCTGGGTTTTATGGCAGACGTCAGTGGAAAATGCCACAAACAGGAGGGTGCTCCAGGGTCGGGATTTCTTACAGCTGTGGGTACAGCTTCTGAAGCCAAAGGACCAGGATCTGAGATCACATGATGTCCAGGGTAGAGACATCTTCATGCGTGAAGATGGCTAGGGCCAGCCGAAGCTTGTCTGGAGAGCAGGTGGGGTGGGGCGAGTTGGTCGGAGACGGCCTCCCACGTGCTTTTCCCTGGCTCTGGGTTGGAGCCACTCTATTCTCGCACCTGGAGCCCAGCTTCCTTAGCTTTGCCAGGTGCTGCTTGAAGGTGGCATGAGCCTTAGCAGCACAGGGTAGCATGTTGTGGGTGACATCGGGGCAGAGCAGGCAGTTCGGCCACTTGGAGGAAAGAAAAGGTGCTGCACAGCTCTGCATCTTAAATGCTGGCATTGTAAGAGCCTGGGCGGTGAGCTGTGGATCAGGAGACAGTGCGCCCTGACTTGGCCCTGGGCTCTGTCTCGCTGGTAACCTTGGGTAGAACGCTGCTGTTCCTGCCTGGCCTGGGCTTCTGCCTGCTGCGCCCACTCGGCAGACCTCCTGTGTGAGAGCCACTCCTTGTGTTGCTCCCGGCTCTCCTCTTTCTCTTCGTTCCCTCTACGGATGGAGAGATTTGCACAGATTCATCACTACTTTTCAAAGGTCCCAAGGTTTGATATAGTGGAAGTGCTGGGGAGGAGCAGGAGTGAGTAGATACCTAAGCAGCCTGTGGCACAAACAAGAGCTGCCCATTCCCCCCGCCTCCTTTGTACCTGAATGCATCCCTGCCCATCTCGGGCAGGGTGTGCTGCGAGGAAGGAGGTGCAGGGCGGGTACTGTGCACTGCTTGTGTTCCAGCCCCCAGCTTCATCTCTGGGCCACTTGGTGCCACCACTCCAAAGGGCTCTTGGTAGCCGCAAGCTACACCCCTGCTCTCTGCCTTGGTATCTTCGCAGACCCAGTGTGTCACTTGGAAGTGTTTGTGCACTCATTCACCATCAGATACCAAGGGAAGACCCAGCAACCCACACTCCCCAAATCATCTGGATTGGGAAGTGGAGCAGATGTGTCAGCAGCAACATTCCCTGCAGCACCATGCTCAAGGGCTAACGGAAGGGGCAGCCCAGGGTCCCCGGGTGATGGAGGGAAACCCAACGAGGCAGGCACCCGGTATAGACCTTTATCAGCCATCAACAGGGAATCCAACGTGTGCTACTGTGTGGATGGGCCCTGCAGGGAGCTTGCCAAGAGAAAGGACCGGGGCGTGTGGTCCACTGTGTGATACATCCCGAAGAAGTCAGCCCCCAGGGCTGGTGAGTAGACCAGAGATTCCAGGGGCCTGGAAGAGGACGCAGCTGCAGGCACCGCTCCGTGGATACCGAGCAGTATAGTTGGGGGGTGACAAAGAGTTTTGGAAACAGTGTGGTGGTCACCCAGCCTGGACTGTAACAAATGCCACTGAGCTGGACATGTGAGGCAGTTACAACTGCAGGCTGGAGGTTAAGCACAGCGTGAAGCTCCAGCGTAGAGCAGTCACTTGGTGTGACGGTTTCCAGGGCACCTGAAGCCCCGAGCCAGTAGCACTCCCACCAGCCTGCATGAGGGAACCCCTGAGGTCCAGCTCCGAAGGACAGGTGAGGGAGTCGGGGCTGGGTCTTGGGATGCTCCGGAGAGAGGCCTGGCATTGAAGGGCCGGAGAGAGCTTCTCATTTAGGAACGTGGGACCCAGAGCTACGGTAGTTAGGCCTCAGTGCTGCAGACATTCTGGGGTCTGTCACTTGGGGCGGAAGAGGCAGAAAAGGTGGCTTTGGCCTGGAGCAGGCTGGGTGCTGTTAGTGAGGGCAGGAGAAGGGACAGGGCTGGGAAAAATAGATTCAAATCAGATAGGTCCCTACGCTGGCTCTCCACAGGCATGGTGGCGTTGATGGGAACCCTTCTTCCCCCGAGGGAAGGCAGACGCACTTCTTCTTCAGTTTTCCTTACGCGACATAAAAGACAAAGGCAAGAAAACACTCCTCCCCACTTTCTTCAAAGTGTTGCAGCATCTTCAGATCTGGGTTTTGAAAGCTAACGCGGATCATAATTTCCGATGGACATCATGTGCGCTTGAAATTCTTTTCCACATCAAATGGGGCCCGTCTTGGACTGATTTCCTGGCAGTGTTTTTCATTAGAATAATAGTGCTCAGCTGAGAGATCACAGAGGCAGATACCGCAGGAGGGGAAGCGGAGGATGGGCAGGCCCATCCCCCAGAGAGCGGAGGGCGCCTGCTGGTGGCTTTGGAGCCTTGCTGAGGAAAGTGTCCCCCTGTCGAGGCACTGGGTCTGCTGGGCCACTGGTGACTTTACTGCTAACCCTTTTATGTTTTAATTAAGCTGTAAAAAAGAAAGAAGTTAGGCTCCAGGAACCTACCAGTTGGCGGTGCACTTCTTAGCGGCAGAGAATACAGCGATGAAGGAGAGCCCTTGAAAGATGGTGAAGCTTCATGGAAGAGACCCCAGGCCTGAGAAGAGAGATCTCGGTGGTAAAGGGCTTTTCCTGGCCCCTGCCCGCCTGCCCGTCTGTGTGACACGCACACATGCTGTCCTACCTGTGCGGGATTCTGGCGTGAAGGAGGAAATCCTGACATTCCTTCCTCCCCCTCCTCTGTGATGCCTGACTTGTTTACTGCGGGCTTTTACTAGCCTTGAGAGTGCCTTTAATCTTCAGCCAGGGTTTTAAAATATAATACATCAGTAATGGGTAATTATTCACTTTGAACTCTCTGCTCCTTGCCCGGTACCCTGGGGGATGAGCTTGGCGCTTCTAAGCGCTGAGACAGTCTTCCTATCAAAGTGTCAGACACCTACGGTATATGGTAAGGAGTTCATCTGCTAATTTTAATCTGGCTGCCGGCTCCTCTTCCTACTTCTAATGCCAGCTGCAAACTGCATTACTGCGCTGACCACGGGCAGCTCTTCAGGTGGGCAGGCCCTGGGGCCCTGGGCATCTGCACCGTGCAGCAGCCTTATGGCCTTGAAGGCACACAAAGTTGAGCTCGAAGCTTTTGGCCCGACACTTTATTCCTGTTTATGACATGTCCAGGAAAATCCGGCCTAATTCCAAAGTTCCTTTGCGCCATCCTGATCTTTGATCTGGGAGGCCTGGATATCGGATCTCTGCCACAGAGCTCTCCTGGTGTCTGGGGGCCACAGGGCTTGGCTGTTCTGGGGACTGGGCTTGCTGCTGGGCAGCCTGGCCTGGGGCTCCTGCAGCTCCTGACTGAGGAATCTGTTCAGAAGACAATGTTGTTCCTGAGGGGTCCTAGTATGCGGTGTTCTTGGGCTACCTGTGGCCTGGGGCTTTATCTCTGCTGTGGAAATGAGGACCCATGTGTTCCCATCCTAAGGAACAAGAGTATCCAAAGATTGCCTCACGGCAACACTGCATCCTAGCTCAACCTGGTGCCTCCTAAAGTCTTGCCTGCGTGATGGCCTTCTCGCCTGCCCGAGGATTCTGAGGACCTCACTGAGAGGGATGGACAGAAGCACGCTAGTGAGGGTGCAGAGCTATAGCGACCATAGTGACCGGCTCCTGCCTCAGCCTCACCCTAGACTGCAGGGTCAGGGCTTCGCTGGGTGCCCACAGTGGGGGGAAGACAGTCCCCTGACTCCCCTGCGGAGTGAGGGGTACTGCTCACGCCTGCATTCGGGGAACCACTGGACGGCTTAGTCTGTGATGCTGCGTAGTGGGTTCCCCTCATCACTGATGACAGAAGTTCACTTTCAACGCAGAGGAAACAAGATCTTGCAGGGTGTGCTGAACCTTCCTGGGAATGATGATCCATTACGCTGAAATGTCCAGGCTCCCTTTTGATTTCATCCTTGACCTTTCTGGCGACCTTTGGCCCCTGCTTGGCCTTTCAGTGTCTGTTTCCCATGATTAGGAGGGTTCTATAACATCAAAGAGGCTTTTCCATGCCCTGAAAAACTGTTCTGAGGAGCCCTGTGCATTCTGATTGTCCAGGAAGCCAACCCATTCTTTATTTTTTTATTGCATTTAATAAGAAATAACAATGTGGCAGTTTCAAAACATGTCAGTAGTACATTTCCAGTATTTGATACAATGCATATTGTTGTCCTACTAGTTATACAGAGCACAGGGTATAGACGTGATAATTTTTCTAATCATTATAAGTACAAAAAATTTCTTCTCGTTGAACTAGGAGAAAGTAGTTGTGTACATAATCCAATGTTCCATAATCGCGGTGGGTTATTGGCAAAACTGGCAATGATGGAAGCTGCTGATTTAAGCCTCCTTTTACAGCTCAGCATACTAATCTAGCTTTACGTTTTATGCCTCGTGGTTAAACTTTTCTGCTGGGTGGTTAAGGGCAAGTTAAAGCAAGACCTATATTTTAATTGGGGTCCTATACAAATCAGTTGGGGGCTGGGGATGTCTCTGCATGGTGAATGCTGCCTGGCAGACCCAAGGCCCCGGGTTCTGTTCCCAACACTGCAAAAATCAGGCAGAGTCAACACTGGAGATCAGGAAGCTCAATGGATTTGGGGGCAGTTTTTCTTTTCTTCCAGTGGCTCTATGGACACGTGACAGTTGCCCCAGTGTTCCTGGGAGGGAGGCGACCCCGGGCCTTGGGGGGTGAGGGTGGGGGTCTGTGCCAGCTCAGGCGGCAGAGGCTGGGCCGAGCCCCACCCACCCGGCCTCACAGCTCTGCCTGGGCTCTCGCGCCGGCTCTGTGCTTCCTTCCTGCACTCCTGCTGCAGCCAGCCTGATTGCAGGTCTGCTTCCGGCCTGCCTCACCAGCCTGAGCAGGAGCTGGAAGTGCTTGGGGGTGCCTGAGCGCTTAATTACAGGTGGCGTTCATTCCCTCAGGCTACTCTGCGGCTTTGCCAGAGCTTGGGAAGTTGGGGCCTTGATGTCCGAGCATCCGGATCCCACCCCCGCGTTTCCAGCCGGAGCTGCGGCTGCCTGGGATCCTCCAACCCCTTCTGTGCACATATGGTCCAGAGCAGTCCTGAATGCCAGTCGGTGGTCAGTGGCCCAGCGGGGTGAATTCTCTATCACGTGCTGGTGTAACAGGACTGCGGAGCAGCGAATCAAGCTGGCAGTTTAATACGCTTTCAGCCCCGAGAGCCCCTTTGTTCCACTGAATCTCCTTTATTCACAGCAACAGCAAGCAGCAGGAGCTTTTCAATAACGAGTAATTGAAAGGCATTGCTGATCACTTTAGAAATAAAGATTTTTAAGGAATCCGACTGGAAATATGTAGACACACGCGTTTCGAGAGTGCATACTTCATGTACATTAAAAAGAATTCTACATCATTAGTGCACAAAAAAAGGAATCGGAGCCAGCCTTGCTTGCTCAGAGGGATTTCAGCAAAAGGCAGGTGAGCCTGGTGGCCGCCGCGGGCTTCCGAGTGCCCTCAGTCCAGGGCAGGTCCGGGGAGTGGTGTCTGGGTGCGTGCAGCTGTGTCCAACGCTAGGGTCTTCCTTCTAGAGACACTGCCAACCCCAGAGGACTGAGAAGAGCCTGGCAAGGCCTCAAGTCCCTCAGGAGGAGGGATCAGACAAGCTCTTCCGGGAAGGTAGTTGGTGGAGGCCCTTGGCTCTCTCTCTCCTGCAGAGGAGGAGGCAGGTTATTTCCAGGGGAGAAAGGCTCATATTTCACGAAGAAAAACTCTTATACTTAATATATATATATATATATATATATATATATATATGTATGTATATATATATATACATATATTTTTTAATGTTTTATTATTTTATTGTGGCCGACTCAGCCTGCCCTGGGGGTGGGGCTGGCACAGCATGTCATGCTGGGGATCGAACTGAGGTCCCTGTGGTTGCCTAAGCTTGCCTAAGCAGGCACCTTAGACCGCTGAGCCATCTCGCTTTCAGTCTGAGGAGTGTCTGCCTCAAGACTCGCTTCCCCAGCTCTGGGATGGGCCGATGCGCAGGACGGAGATCGTGTGTAAGGTTCTATGCTAGGCCGGTGAGCTCCACGCATGCCCCTGCTGTGCCCAGAAGCGGAACCCGCTTCTCCTTCCCTTCCCTCACCAGGCTCTCAGCCCCCTCACACCAGAGGATGAGGCAGACCGGAGTGGCTGAGTTTCAAGACCCTCGTCTGATCACAAAAGGAACGTGAACCCAAGCAACGTGCAGGGAAGCATGCAGCGACAGAAGTAGCACGCTGTTAGGAGGAAGACATGTTTGTCAGTTGAGTGAGCCAAAGTCCCTAGAAATGCGGGCAGGATGTGCCCTCCCTCGGCATTGTTGGGGACTGGCGGAGGAACTGGCTGTGAACAGTTGTAGAGCGAGGGAGTTGAGAATTGCTTTCTCCCTCTCCTTGGAGTCTAAGGGAAGCACATCCCTGCTCCTGGGCCTCCCAGCCACTAGGCCCTGGGCCAGACTCCCTCCCCTGGTGGCTTCGTGGGGCAAGGGAGGATTCCCAAAATACCTTAGGAATTGCAAAATCATCTCTTACGGTGTTTAAAATGCACGACGGGGAACATGTGTTCTATACTGGGTTGGTTGAGTTTTGAGGAAAGGATGTTGGATTTTGTCAAGTGCTTTTCCTGCATCTATGAGGTGATCACCTACTTTGGCCCTCATCCTGTAACAGAGTGACTCACATTTATTGACTTACCGTACCACTCTTGGGTCCCATGGGCACCCCCACATCATGGTGAATGATCTTCTTAATGTACCATGGACCTGGAATTGCTAGTATTTTATTGATGACTTTTACATCTATGCATATCGGAAATGTTGACCCATGTCCCTTCCTGGCTTTGCTATAAGGATATTCATCTTATAAAAAGAGTTTGGAAGTGTTCTTTCCTTTTTTTTTTCCTTTTCAAATTCAGAAAGTTTGGTACCAGTTCTGTAAATATTTGGTAGAATTCAGCAGTGAGTGTATGAGATTTGGACTTTCGTTTGCTGAAATATTTTCATTATTGATTTAATATCTTTAGCCTAAAGATGCTGCTAAAACAAATTTTATCGCAAATTCAGTAAAACCGAAGGATAGAAATGAGAACACATCAATTGGTTTTCTATATACTAGCAACAAAATATCTGAAAAAGAAAAATTTAAAAATCCCATTTATAATAGCACCAAAATATAAAATTTGAGTACATTTAACCAAGGAGACAGAAGAGCTGTACATTAAAGACTGTAAAATACTGATGAAAAAAATTAAGAAGAAAACATAGTTGGGGATATAACTCAGTGGCACAGCATCTGTCTGAAAAACACAAGATCCTGAGTGATTTCCAGGGGGAAAAAAAGTAGAAAAATACCTTGTACTTATGGATTTGAAGAACTAATATAATGATCACATAACTCAAAGTGATCTACAGACTTAATATAACTCCTATTAAAATTCCAGTGCTGTTCTTTACAGAAATAGGAAAAAAGAAGCCACCAAAGTCATTCAAACTATGTGACTTGAAAATAAAGGGCAACCATATGGCAGAGCTATGGTCACCAAAATTGCATGGTGCTGGCATGTAAGCACATTGACAAATGGAACAGGGCAGGGAACTCGGAAGTAAACCCACACACCTGCAGTTCACTGATTTTCAGTAAAGTTGTTGAGAACACCAGGAAAGGAAGGATTGTGGTTTCAATACTCAGTTTGGAAAAAAAATGATATCCACTGTTGCCTATAAATGCAGAAAAGTGAAACTGCACCTTTCTGCCACACTGTGCAAAGATGAACCCCAAGTGGGCGAAGGGCTTAAATAGAAGGCCTGGCGCGGGCAGGTGACTGGCAGAAAACATGGGGGAAAACTGCCCAAACCTTGGCGTGAGCAATAATGTCTTAGTTATGAATCCAAAAGCACAGAAAGCAAAAACAGAACTAGACAAATGGACCCACTTCACACCAAAAAGGCTTTTGCAGCCGAGGAGACAGTAGGATGACACTGGGAGAAAATATTTGCAAACAAGTGGCTCATATCCAAGATACACAAAAAGCACAAACAACTTTATAGTACGAAAACTAACAATCTGATAAAAATGGGCAGAGAGAGGCATGGCGGTGCACACCTGAAGTGCCAGACCCGGGGGTTGAGCATGGAGGGTCGCAGGTTTGAGTCCAACTGAGACAAAATAACAAACTTTAAAAAGAAATGTGAAAAGCTCTGTGCAAACAACCTGGGTCTAATCCTTGAAAAAGAATGAAGATGCACAGAATCCAAACAGAGATTTCTCAAAAAAGATATAAAAATGGGCAATACATACACAAGCAAAGTGCCCAGCATCATGAATGATCAGGAAAAAGCAAACTGGAATTCCAGGGTGGGATCCCCACATGCTGTCGAGGTTTCGGAATAAATCTCCTGCACACGTGGAAGGCGAGTAAGACAGCCGTTATGGAGCACAGCATGGGATGTCCTTAAAAACCTAGGAATGGTCCAACTGTCCACCGCTGAGGAAATGACTTGGTGTTCAGGAGACACTGCCCTGGCATGCTCAGGACAGCCCAGATGTGGAAACTGCCCGAGTGCCCATCCGGGAGCAGCAGATGCAGATGTGGTAGAGCCACACAAAGAGTCCTGCTCAGCCTTCGGGGGAGGATGCTTTCATTCAGGACCCGGAAGACACTGCACCGAGAGGAATAGGCAGGCACAGAGAGACACGTACTGCACCCTCTCTCTCACTCCCAGAACCCACACAGGTGAAACTCCTGTAAGCGAAGTAGCGAGTTGGTCCCCAGGTGTGGGTGGGGGTGGGGACAGGGAGACTCGAAGTTTCACTTAGACAAGAGTAGTAAGGTTTGGTGAGCCCCTGCCCCACAGCGCCACTAGCGTGAAGTGTATTTCAACATTGCTGAAGGAAAACTCCAGTTGTTGCTGCAAAGCACTAATTAGAATGCGAGCTGATGGGTATGTTAATTACCTCTAATCACTCCCCCCCACCAGTGTGGACACACACCTTGGTGGCGTGTTGCACCTTGTCCATGCACACGGCTGTTGCATCGTTTAAAAATGGAGAAGATTAAAAACAAAGCAGACACAGAGCACAAGCTCAATGCCTGGCTTAGGACATAGGGGCCACGTGAGTGTGCGGTCCTGTGTTTTCTACGTTGGAAAGTCTCACTAAGCATTTTCAATTAAAGCTTGCACACGGTTTGCTGGGGCCACCGGTGAGCACTTTGGATGGTGGCATCTGCCAGCAGAGGTCCCCTTCCAGAGCGTCTTGGGAGCGCACCTTCTGTGCGGCTGTGTGTGGCTTGTTTCCCACTGGCCCCTCGCCGGGCGCAGTGTGAGCCCAGGGGTAGTTTCTGGCTGTGGCTGGAGGCCAACCCCAAGGCTGCTGCACTGTGAATCAAGGCATGGGTCTTTATGAGATTTGTCCCAACCTCTTGAAGAGGGATGGCATGCTCAGATGCATGACACAGGTGCCCAGTGCCAAAACCACTTCTAGAGGTGTTGGGCAACCCTGCCACCTCCCAGAGGACTGCAGACATCCTTGTCCCCTTCGACAAACTGAGGCAGGGTGGTCTCTCTGTCAGGCCTTAGGTGGCCTCAGCACTGTCTGGTCCCCTGTCACCCTGGGGCTAGCATTGGTGTGCTTGCTTGCTTCCTCATGGCGGTTAACTGCTGTAATGAAGGCAGCCTGGGCCCTGCGGGCTCTTCAGGTTCCATCGTCCCTGGGACCTGCCTGTGACCAGAGGGCAGCTGTGTGACCCGCGTCAAAGCTGTCCTGCTGGGCATGTGTTTGGGTAGCATTCTCCACGTGTGGACTCAGGAGGGCCCTCCTTGATGTGGCGTCAGAGCAGCAGCCAGCGTCTCTCCAGCCACACTGCCAGCCCCAGGAGGGGACAGCCTGCCCTAGCTCAGGTGTGGTCCCCGCTTGTCAGAGACAGCCACCTCCACATGGGGGCGGGGCACTGGCAGGCAAGTGTCTGGACTCTCACCTTCAGTGGAGAGTCCACGCTTCTGTGAGAGCGGGGATTGTTTGAGATCAGGGCTGCCAAGATTTGTCGCCCGCAGGCTCAGGATGGGAGGGGTCGGGGCAGCTGTGTGAGGCCTCGGATTCCTTCTTTCCGAGCCGCATGTGCGTGCACACTTCTCCCGCAGCTATTCATAAGATCTAGATCTCAGGCACCGCGCTTATTAAAGACATAAATATTTCACCTCCAAGCAAAAATGAAAACAGTTTCCCCAGATTTCCTGGCAGGGCCCTCCACGATTGGGCCCGCCTTTTTTGTCTGCAGGCTTCAATCTAACAAAGCATTAATCTAGGGACCAGAACTTATTTCCAGCCACATTCCTGAAGAGTATAAAACCATATTGACCCGGCTAGGACAGCTTTGCTCTACTGGACAGTACCTGAATTTTTAAATTTAAATTGGGGATTGAACCTAGGGCCCTCACAGTGAGCTGCAGCACCAGCCTTTTTTCTAGCTTTTCTTTTGGGGATGGTGTTTCTCAACTGTCCCAGCTGGCTTCACCCTCGCTGTGCCCCTGCCTCCGCCTCTGGAGTGCTGAGATCACAGATGTGCACGGCCTGGCCTACAGACCCTCCTCTTTGCTGACCCCCCAGGCCGGCTTCCCTTACAGGCCTCAGCTCTGTCACTTTGCCTTTGGCCGCCTCCTCAGCAGACTGGCGGCTCCTGCACACGCCCTTCTTTGCTGGTGATGGAGCAGGGATGTCCACCGCATGCAGCCCCATCTGGCACCAGGCTAGGGTCCATATAGCAAGGCCCACACCTCCTCTGCTGCCCGATAACCTGAGCTTCTGCACCCCCGCGGTGGCTTCTTGGAGCAACACCTTCTGCACACATTGAGACCAAGTCCTGGGGTGGACTCTGGACAGGGCCCTGGGCCTGGCCAGCTGGGTTTCAGGGAACCAGGTGTCTCCTCACCTGGTCTGGCTGGCCAGGGGACGAGGAGGCCTCATTGCAGAGACTGGTTGCATGCTTGCTGTTCACATGGGGGGTGAGGCCAGGAGCTGAGAAATGATGTCGCGTTTGCTCTGCCGACAGGTCCAGCTATTCTTCTTTTGTAACCCATGCCTCGCACAGCACTGGCCGGGGAAGGCTGCCTGTGGCTTTGCCACTGCCTCCAGCTTCCTCCTTGGAGCCCCAGGACCCTGGCTCAGCTTGGTGTCAGCACCAAGCTAGCTGTCACGAACACAAACTACAAAGGGGGTGCGGTGCGCAAAGCCCTGGCAGTGTGGCGTTCGTGGTGCCCGTTGCCCTGGGGAGAAATTTTAATCCTGGCTATGCTGTTGGCTTATGAGAAATGCTAAGACTTGCAGGGCTTCTGCCTCTTGCCATTACTCAGTGGTTGTCGTGGTGGATGGTGAACTTGGCTTGCTTTGGCATGTGGCTGGGGATTGGCAGAGAACATGAGGGCGCCATGGAGGTGGCCTTGGGGTCCCCATTGTCCTTCGCTCTCCTGTGCTGCTCCCCTCTCTGCTTCCTGGAGGCCATGAGCTGAGCGGTTCCGCTCTACCACACCCTTCTGCCATGCTTTCTCTACCTGGGAGCAGCTGACCATGGACTGAACCCCCAGAACATGTGAGCCAAATCAGACCTCTCTTCCTGGAAGTCGTGGGAGTTGGGTACTGACTGTGTCCTTGTGTGGGGAAAGCTGATGGAGGCCAGTGTCTGTCCAGCACCTGCAGGCTGACGTGGGTCCACCCCAGTGATTTCTAAAGGGATTTTATTTATTTATTAATTTTATTGCATGCAGGGTCTTGCTAGGCAGTTCAGACTCCTAGTGATCCTCCTCTCTTGGCCTCCCTAACACTGGGATTGTAGGTGTGCACCACCATGCCCAGTTTTGGTGGCCAGCAAGGTTCCCCTGGAGGCTCTGGGGCCGGTGTGGCATGTGGTACTAAGGATCACACTTGGGTCCATGCACTTGCCAGGCAGGCGCTTAGACCACTGAGCTATCTCCCCAGCCCAACCCAGTGAGTTTTTGAGACTCCATGTAACTAGCTCCCTGAGGAAGAGACAGAACATTCCAGAGCCCAGAGGTGGACCCCCTTTCTTGTGACTTCTTTTCTATTAGCACTGGCCAGTTTGGTCTGTTCTCTGACCCTATATAGTTAGAACGCCACAGCACACACGCTTCTTCCTCTGCTCTGTTGTTTGTTTTGTGGCTGGGGTCCCTGTACGGGGGTGGTGCTGCCCATGGTGGGGGCTTATTCATTACCTGTTCATTTCAATCATGAACCCAGGTCCACATGGGAGGTGCTATAAGTCCCACTGTTGTCCCTCCCGTAGCCACAGGACATGAGGGCTGCACTCTCTTGTGGAGAGTCAGGGCTGCCCTGGGTACACTGGAGCACATTGCCATCACAGGTCCTTGAGGGAAGGTAAGGACTCAGCCAGGGTCTCTGTGAGGTCATCAGCCTGCTATTGGAGACTGATATCCACTTGACCCCCACTTCCTCGGTGGGTGTGGAGCCCCATGGGTGCCATGTCTTTGCTGACAGTTGACACGTGTGGTCATTTGGATCTGGAGTTCCCTGAGGACTACCTGCTGAAGGCTTGGCTCCTATCCTCTGTCTGTATTGGGAAACAGTGGCACCTTTAAGACAAGTTGGGCCTCAGGGGTGGAAGGTAGCTCACTGGGGGCATGGCCTTGGGAACGTGGGAAGTGGGGCTCGAGGCTTCCCTCAGGCCCTTGCATTTTGGACCCTGGGCTCTACCTGCCCTGTGTAGGAAACAACGAGCCGCAAGGCAGTGTGAGGAGCCGACCATGGACTGAGGTCTCTGGAACTGTGAGCCTGAATGCATCTTCCTCCTCCCAAGCTGTGTCTCTCAAGCACGTTGTCACAGTGACAGGACGCTGACTGAGCTATTGCTGGTATCTAAGTTTAGCCATAATTCTGGGTGTGTACCCATATTTCAGTGTGGTTGCATGTGAGGTTTCTTCCATAACTCGTCAACTTGAACACCTTTTTATAGCTCTATTGATAATTTAAATATCATTTTCAGTGAATTTACCATATATATATTTATATATTTATAAAATCTTCTTTTCTCTCACTTCCCTGTAGGAGTTCTGTCTGTGCTCTGGTTTTGTGGGTCGCTTGTCAGACAGATATATAACAAATAGCTTTTGCATTGGCTGGGCCCTTTCCACATTAAGACGCTGCTAGTGAGGTGGTAAGATTGCTATTTGCTGCTAGACAAGGAGGAAAGTCATTAGGAAATGCCCCTCTTATATCTAGGAATGTTTCTTGCCTTGAAATGCGTAGCATTAGTGTTGCCCACTTTCTGTCCTTTGTGTAGTTCATGGTCTACCTTTTCCCTTTTCCAACTGTAAGGTGCATTGTTTGTTTGTTTGTTTTTATATTACAATCTTTTTTTTTTTTTTTTTTTTGGTGGGACCAGAGTTCAAACTCATGACCTTGCATTTGCCAGGCAGGCATTTGTGCCACGGAGCTATCTCCCCGGCCCCCTATATTACAGTCTTACAATCTTCATCTGTTAAATAAATTCTGAGTTTGAATTTAGTGTAATTATTGATATAGTTGAGTTTAATTTTATTGTTTTACTATATATTCCTTTATATTCCTTTCCCTTTCTTTCTTGTGGCTCTTGTTTTGCTTAACTTTTTTTTTGAAACTTCTTCTCTCCTCTTGGTTTGTTTGTCTTACTGTTCTTTTAGTGGTCATCATAGAAATTGCAATGCCCTTCTCATGGTTATGACCATAATACCCTTGGTACCCTTGTGCCCACTTCCTGGAGGAAGGGGCCTGGGATCCTGCAGTTCTATTTACCACTTCCCTTCATGCTGTTCTCTGGTGTGTTTCGGTTCTACGTGTGCTTGGATCTCCATGGCTGTCCAGTAGGATACGGCTGGCCCTGGTTTCCCCGCCCTTTCCTTGAGGCCCTCAGTTCCCCCCTACACCTCCATGCTCTTGTCTAGGATGCTGTCTTTTGGCCTAAAAGATTTACAGCCATGCTTTGCTTATGATAGGGATGCCCTGTGAGAAGAATAAACCCGTTACAATGCAGCTTTATTTCCCCGTCCACCAGGTCTCCTCTGTGCCAGAGCCTTCTCTTAGGTGGAGTCCCTGTGGCTCATGCTGTGTGTACCATCTCCACACTCCTGGGCACGTCCTACACCCTGGGCCTCAGCTTTGGCTAGGCAGACTTCTGTGGGAGAAGGAGAAACAATGTCATCTGTCATCTCGCCTTCCACCTCTCCCATGGGCTCTGGTGATCTCAGGCTGTTTTGCTCCCAGCCCAGGATCCTTGGCTTCCACAAAGTGTCCCCAAGAGCCTCCCTTGGAGTCAGAAGGATCTTCATCCATGTCAAGACCTGATGCCCAGGGACCCCATTCTGCCCAGATCTTCTGTCCAGTGGCTCTGTGGATTCCGTTGGCCTATCTATTCTGTGGGCCTCCACTTAGCTGTTAGATGGGGATCTGACAGGAGCTGAGAGGCTTGGAAGCACCTCATGGGGGGATGTGCTATCTGTTCTGTCACAGGCACCTCAGAAAGTCACTTACAGAGAGAAGGTTCACTAGGTTCATGGTTTTGGAGGCTTCCCCTAGGTCAGTGACATCTGTGACCTGAGACCTCCTTCTAGGCCCACCTCTGCCAGCTTTTGCCACCTCCCCAGTGCCCCGATGGGCACTGAGCCTCCTGCCATGGCCTTTGGGGGGACACTGGACATTCTAGCTACAGCCAGCGATGATTGCAAGGCACTTGTCACACCATCTGGCAGAGTAGACAATGAAGGGTGGCAGTGGTCGGGTATTAGCTGCCCTCGGAGTTTGTCAGCATAGTTTTAAACTCAGCTGCCCTCCTTCCCCAAGTACAAGTCTTTTCTCCTTAGCTTTGGCATGGATACGTGCGGGTTCTGAGCCCGGCTGCTTCTGCTCAGAGTTCTCACACCGTTCATCTGGACCGCCCCGGGCCCTTCTCCCTAGAGGCCCGGGTCAGCTCCCTGCTGGAGACTTTCTTGGGAATTCCAGCAAGTATGGCCAGCCATTTCTCACTGATTCGTTACTTCTCCAGTGTTTGAATGGGAAACGGAGGCCAGGGCCACCTGCTTTCAGGGTTTAGCGTCTGCACGGCAGCGTCACACTCATCGCAGGCCCGAGGGAGCTGTGCTTAGCTGTGTGTTGCTTGGGAAGAAAGCCGCAAACCTGGCCTTGCTCTGCAGCCCTCGGGCACGTGAATCAGCAAGACAGGAGAATTAGAGACAGACAGCGCGGAGCCTCTCCTGCTGAACACGCTGCGGACCAAAGGAGCCGAGCACATAAATTAAGGCCTGCAACACTATTGAGTTTTGAGGCCCTTAAAAAAATTCACAGTCACCTTCTGGGAGAGGAAACGTGTCCCAGACTCTGTAGTGAGCTGACAGATGGTGACACCTCGGAGTTCTGTGGCGTCTCGTGCCCATCCTGACAGCGGCTCCTTTGCGTTGTCAGTGGCACGACCCACTGAGAAAGAGGCCACCAGCACAGTGGATGGTTTTCATTTTTAAATGCCTCTTGGGCCACACTTATGCTTAGAAATGGGGGTTCTATTGGTCGGGATGGAAGTGATGGACGTGGGGCTGGAGTGGCAGAATGCCTTCGGGAGAGGACTCCTTGGCTGGCCACTTTCTATAGTGGTCCCTCCTGTGGCCCCTGGCACAGCGGTCTCAGGTGATCACACGTCATTTTGGGGTCAGTCTAAGTAGGGTGTTGTGGCAATGCTCTGATGCTTCCGGGCAGAGCCACATTCCCAGGCTCCATGAGCTGGGGTGCGCCTGTCCTAGGGCCCCATATCTTCCTTCCTCCTAGGTGCCACATGTCCACACCTTTGTGAAGCTGCAGGTATGGTGCAGAAGCATTGCAGGCACCATGGGTACCCCATGTACTTCCTCATTGGGAGCTTAGGCACCCCACCCTGGTGCCCTGCGGGCTCGTGCTGGGTGAAAAGAGCCCCAGCCGCTTCTGCATTGCTGTTTTAGGCTCAGCCACAGCCTGCCAGAGTCCCCACATCCACACCCAGACACGTTATTGCCACAGGATCGACCACTCCAGTCTGAGTTCAGCACCAGGAACACATGAGTCCTGTGAGATGCATCCCTTTGCTGCAGGCAGCTGAATTAGATAGAAACATTACAGGCAGTCAGACAGGGCCAGATCCTCAAGGAGACTGTCACAGGGGAGACAAGATACCTTGCAACTGTGTGATAGTTGGACCAGACCTCCTGCTGTGGACCAGGCCTAAAGACCAACGATCGAACAAATGCTTAACTCCCTAAAGATAAGCATCTGGGATTGATCACCACCCTGAGCAAGCCAGGAAGCCACTAATCCAGCTGCTACCGGCTACTGGATAAACTCCTGTTCTATATTCATGTCCCCTTGCTACATGACTCGCTTCCCCAAATGGATTTAATCAATTTTACTTGAGCAATGGTGCTTGTAACCTTAGTGGTTGACTATAGTTTTGTCCCACTTCATGTGCGAGTTTCCATGTTTTCCACCTTAGATTGCCTCACCACATGGTTTTGTTCTATGAAAATCCCTAGAAATGGCAGATTCCTGGGGGCAATTCATTCGGGTCCCCCTTCTGTCCCTCTCTTGGACAAGAGCTTTCTCTCCCTCACTAAATATATTCTGCTCTTAACCTCCCTTATTCTAAATTTCATTCTTCAGTTTTAGAGAGCAAGTACTCGTCCCAGGTACCTTTCAGGATGGCAGTGTCATTTCCCCGTATCACCTTCCCATTGGATAAGAGGACTGAGCTTGCCTTCTCTCTCACCTCGTTTCCACGGCCTCCTCTCCCCGGAGAGTTCCTGTCCTTTGTCCTTCCCTCTCCATCCCTGGTCAGTTCCACAGGCCTGGTGTCAACATGACAGCCACCACCACATAAGGGTCAGTGTCTCCCAGGTCCTAGTCACTGTCCTGGAGACCAGCTGGGGGAGGAAGAGGAGGCCTCAGTCCTGTCTTCCTGCGCTCAAGCAGTTTCCGTCTCCAGGTGGTCACTTGTGGTTCCTTGACAGGGTGCCTCCTCTCTCTCACATGCCTCTCCCAGACTGCTTCATAACCTGCACATGCAATTTTAAAAAATCAACGAACCTTCTGTTTTCACTGACCCATGACAGTACGGTTTCGTGTACTACCTGGGTACCACGTGATGTTTTGAGCCATGTATGATATCCAGTTAAGGGGAAGCCTATCCATCTCCTCAAAGCTCTTCTTTGCTTTTCTGGCTGTTCATCTGAGATAAGCTCTTGCCATGCAGTGTAGGCCAGGCTTGAACTCACGGTGAAGGCCAGGCTGGCCTCTTTCTTGCAGCGATCCTCCAGCCTCAGCTTCTGAGGTGCTGGGACTATAGGCGTGCATCACCATGCTCGGCTTCTTTTCTGACTTTTTGCGGTGTCCAATGCATCATCCATAACCGCAGCCCCCCATGGGCCTGGCACATGACCGCACAGCCCAGTGGAGCTCTGAGGACCTCGCAAGTCTGCAGGGAACCACGCTGGCCTCACCCTTTCTCCAGCCATTTGTTCTTAGAAATTTAATGCTCGTTAATGTCAGAGACTCTGGAAGCCTGAGCCAAGCCCAAAAGATGGAAATAAAAATCACCTTGAACTGCATTTGGAGACGCTGCCTTGGCAATTTCAGTACTCGTGCACCCCTGCGCTGGCATTTTCTTTGCCTGTTCATCACCTCATGCCCAGCCTGCCCCTGCTCTTGGAGCCCTCCCTGCGCTAAGCAAACAACAGCTGGGGCCACACATGGCACTTCTTATCTGCAGAGGCTGGAGCTGTGTGCAGCTGCCCCAGCAGGTCTTGGCTGGCACCATCTGTGGAGCCCACAGGGCCTGGCACTGGGGCCTGCTTGTCCTCGGGAAGAGGAAGGGTTAACTGAGCAGCCCCTCCCCGGCCTTATCTGGGCGTCTCCTGTGCTACAGAGAGGCTGCTCTGCTGAGCTCTTGAGATGGAAGAAAACTGTTGGCCACAGTTCTAAAAACTGCAGATAAAGGCTTTGATTTGTTAATTAAATTTTTACTATCTGCATTTGGTATCTCAGCCAAATCGTATCCGCTGCAGGAACAAGAGAGTCCTTCACTTCAAAGGGCGCCCACGCTGTGACCTGTAATTATGGAATTCACCACCCACCACCAGGGCGAGGGAGGCAGTCTGGGGCGCACCTGCCCTGACCCGTGTGTGCCCAGTAAGCGCAGGCTGGGCGGTGGTCCAGGGGGCGCAGTGTCTGTCAACTGCACTGGCTCCCCCTAACCCCGGGGCCCTGCACTTCACAGTGGCCCCGCAACCTGAAAGAGCTGGGCTTCTCACCTTCTGGGCTTTCAGATGTCCCAGTGAGAAATGGCTTCTTTAATGAGACAGCTGAACGGCTGGAGCCACACTAGGCAAAGTCGCCTGGGGCAGCTCGGATCTGGCCAGACTGTCCCGCTGTGCCTGGGTCCTTTCATCCCGAGACAGACAGGCTGTCCAGAAGTCCCCTGGGGCCACACCCAGTGGACTGCATTCCCTGTCCTGCTGGCCACTTTGTACAGCATTACAGTCAAAGTGGCTGCTGTCATCCATCCCCTGTCCATCTGGGCCACAGCTGCAGGGTCCTTTAGGGTCTCCAACCTGTGATTCTAGACTCACAAAGCTGCAGCTTTGGGTTTACTTTTCTTCCTTATTTTCTTTAATCTTATTTTTAAAATTAAATTTTGGTACTATTGTTTAAAAGAACCCACTTTGAAACCACTTGGGAAAGATGTGCAGTGTAAATCAAGTTTCATTGACACATTGAAAATGCAAGCCAGGTGTGGTGGTGAACACCCACAACCCCAGCACTCCGGGTGGGTGAGACAGAAGCATCAAAACTTCAAGCCCAGCCTGAGCATCTTAGTGACTGTCTTAGTTATTTTTTACTCATTGCTGGGAGAAATACCTGACACTCAAAATGAAGGAAGGAAAGGTTTATTTAGCTCAAAGTTACTGGAGGTTTCAGTCCATATTCGGCTGGCCCAAGGCTGAGTGGAACAGGGCAGAGAGCATCCAGTTCATGGCGGCAGAACAGCAACGATCACGACAGAGGCAACTGACCAAGCAGGGTGCAGAGAGCAACAACCTCAGTCTGTCTCACTGTCTCTCTTTATATTGTATTCAGGCTCTCTGCCTTAGCCTATCCACCTTAGACCACACCCATAATCCCAGCAATACTCAGACTGATAACCCCATCAGTACTAAAACACATAATCCTAGTGGATCAAGAGTCAAGTAATCCCAGCAGTACTCAGACCCATAGTCCCATCAGTGCTAAAACACATAATCCCAGTGGATCCTGACTCAAGTTTCAAACTCTAGAAGTCCCTGCCCCATGATTGCATGAGGCTTTGGGGGGACAACTAGACATAACCCATAACAGTGACTTAGTGAGATTTTGTCTTAAAAATAAAAAAATAAAAATAAAAAAAAGTAAAAGAGAGCTGGGAAGTAGCTCAGATCAAAGGCTCTTGGTTTGTTTCCTAGTACAAAGAAGTATTTCCACTGTGGACTCCGTGCAGTTTTGATGAGGTCATTTGCAAAGGAGCTTTCTTCTTCCCCAGACTAAATGCCTGCCTGTCTCTGCTTGGGGTGGCTCCAACTGTGACTTTGAAACTGTCTTCGAGAAAGGAGAATTTGTTTCTAGAAAAGGGTTGGGGTGCAGGGGTGCAGAGCAGAAGTGCTATCCGGCGAGCACGTTGGGGACAGCTCACAGGGCCGTCACTTCTGTTACCAGGCTGAGTCCCTCGGTCACCTTAAGGCTCTTTGCCAAACGGCGTCCTAATGAGCTAGAAGGATCAATCGCAGACCTCAGCACTAAAGGTGAAACTGGTTAACTGGTTTCGAGGTGCAGTCTCGCTGTGTAGCCCAGGCTGGTCTCAGACCTGCTGTAATCCCCGGCTGCAGGCTTCCAGTGGCGGGGTCATGTGAGCCTGACCACGCTTAACTTTGAAGTGAAACTCTTCAGAGGCCAGGAATTCTCTGGTAGGCTTGCCTGGAACAGAATATGCACACAGGGCCATGAAGGGTTTCACCGTAAGTGGGGGGAACCAGGGCAGGTGGTGGCGAGGACCTCTGTGGTGGGTGGGGCCCCCCCTCCTCCCATGCTGGCGCTGTATGCTGTGTTTCAGCTGCTCAGAGGGAAAGCACTACTGTTGACAGGACTAATGCCCATTCCAGGCTTTACCCTGGGAAACAGGCACCACTGGGATGTTGTGAAACACTGGACAGTGTCGTTTCTCCTTGCTGCATTCTCTCAGGTGCCCTGGGTAGGGGAGCAGGCAAGAGCGCATGTGCCGAGGGAGTGTTAGAAGGTGCGTTGCGTGGCTTCCTGTGAGCCCATCCCGGGTGCTAGGCCTGCTTTGTGCCTTCCCCACCACTGGGATGAAGATGCCTTCTACCGTCTGGCCACAACCTATCAATAGAGGAACGAATGCTTTTTTAGGTTCTTGTGAAGGCCAGTGGTCCCAAACTGGGGACCTGGCATGTGTGAAGGGAAACGAGTTGGTTCTCTGAGCACCGCTGACACCAGGTGCACAGAATCCAAAGCTTCACACACTTTTTGGTCTCCTATGATGTCATTCCATTTGACCCCTAGGAGGTAGGTTGTAGCTCATTCCCCCAGGACTGCCCCTGTGGGTGTCCGTCGCAAGTGCCTGACTCCTGTTGGCTTAGTACTTTGTTGTTGTGGCTTATGGAGTTCAGAGACATGCGTTGTGTATGTCAGGCATGCAGGGGTGGGAGGTGTGTCTAGAGTTCTCTTGGAGCTCGGTTCCCAGCCTTCCTGCCCCTCTTGGGGGTTGCTGATGGGGCTTCTGGACGACTGGCCTGAGCTCGTAGGGGCTCCCTTGGAAGTCACCTGGTGGGGCAAGCTCAGGAGGATCATGGGAAACCTCACAGATGTCCAGGCACTTCTATAGTTCAGGACATCTGAAGGCCATTTGGGTTCTGAGCTAGGAACAGGGACACTGCAGAGCCCTGGTATTTCATCTCAGGGTCACAAAGTCAGTCACAAGCTCTGGCTTGCTGGTGATGCCCGGCCTCGGGAGAGGATCACACCACAAACTACTGGCCTGGGAAAAGACCGAAGTTCACAATCCAGGTTTTGTTTCTACTGAGTGTGTGTGGTTTTCACACCATGCTGAAGACTAAACAGGGGACCCTCTCAGGCGGGAGACCGTCTTATAAGGAACTGGTTGCTTCAAGCCCCTGAGTGTGGGAGTCATGGTGTGGGGGCATAGAAGGGTGACAGTTCCAGACAGTACCTGGTGGGCTTGGGAAGATGTGGGTGGATTCTTTCTAGTTGAACATTTAGTTAAGTGGGAGACCTGCAGTCACTCTTACATGCAGCTGTTTTGGCTGGAGGACAGAGTCACCACGTAGAGGCAGGCGGGCTGGAGTGTTGCCTGGATTTTCAGTGGGATTTGTGGGTGCAAGAGGAGCCACTGTTTAGAGAAGCTGTGTGTGCGTAGGCGGTTGTTTGTTATGATAGCGCACCTTGGCCTCTCCTGACTAATAAATGTGTCTTCTGATTAACAACTTTGAATGCTCACCTTGATTTTTTTTTTCCATTTTACTCTGTGTAGATAGATAATTTTTTTTAAAAAAGTATATATTGATGGGTTGTAATATGGTAGGAGGAAAAATCTTTCTGGGAATTGGAAATCAAAAGAAAATGTTAGAAGAAAAAGGAGTGCTTTTAGTCATTCAATAAAAATAAGTGGGACTCATTCCAAGGCTGCCTTATCTTTCTTTGGACACTCACAGGACAACCGAAAAGTCACAGAGCTGAGCAAGTTGCGCTCCAGTGTGTGACCCCTCGCCCAAGCAAAATGTAAAGAAGTGTGAAAATGCTGAGGGAACCAGAATGTCTAGGGACACTGGGGATTCTCTCTGAAACTAGTGTTGGCACCCTGGCGCCTTCCGTGAAGGTGCCGCTCTCTGTGTCAGCAGAGGTCAATGTTGAAGGAGATCAACTCTTTTGTAATCCTCACATAGGACTTTTCTTTGTCTTCTCTTTCTTCGAAACTTTACCTGGAGTTTTGCCTGTATTTTGGAGCTAGAGGCAAGAGTTAGGACTTGAGTTGTGACACAGGGCTTTTCCTCCCCCACTCCCTTCCAGCTCCTCCTTCCAAAGGAGGGCGCGCCACACTGGGCCTCAGTGGGCAGGGCGGGCAGGGCTGGCTCAGTGGGGAGAGGAAGTGGGTGATGCCGTGAGGGACATGTGTGCCGGGCAGGGTGTGCAGGAACCAGGATAAGATACAAACTCGGCGACAGGAAGCTGCTGCTGTAAGGGGCGTGCAACCCTGCCACAGGCTGCACTAACACTAGAAATGTGTGAGTCAACCTGGGTGTTGAAGCAGGGAGTGGTGGCCCTTCCTATGGAAGGAGGGTGGATGAGAGCGTGTGAACACAAAGGTAGTGCGCTGGGTCCTTTCTAGAAGGTTCTACCCGAGAAATCTCCACATCTGGTCTCACCAGGTCTGTGAGAAATCAATGGGAAGTTAGGATCAATCATTTTCCTCGGAGTAACTACAGCATTTCACAGAGCAAGCAAGGAAACGGTAGACTGCCATGGCAGTTTAGATTCGAGCTGAAGGGCGGGGAGGCGTGAAAGCCCCGGCCAGTCTCCCATCGGCAGCTTAAACTCCCTATGTTTGATCGGGACGTTGCAACCATTTGATTTGGAGAACTTATTTGAAAATTATTTCTCATTATTTTGCTCGCTGCAAAAGTAATATTTTGAAAATTGAATGAAACAAAATGTTTTTATTTTAAAAATGTTCTCATAGTCTTTTCTAGTATTCTGTTGGGAGCCTCTGTAACTGAAATTGATCCTATGTGAGAGGGCAGGGTGAGGCCTCCCTGCCTGAAGCAGTCCAGCTGCATCAGTCTTGAGAAAAAGATCCTGCCTGCACATTGTGGGCTTGTAGTGGTTAGGTAACCTTGTGTCTGTCTGTCTGTCTGTCTGTCCATCCATTTATTTGGTACGGTGTTGTACCACAGAGCTAGAACTTATAGTGATCCTTCTGTCTCAGCCTCCCCAGCACTAGGATTATAGGCACATGCTACCACGCCTGGTTTCCGTGGCTGGCTCAGTGTGGGGCTGACATGGCATGGAGTGCTGGGGATCGAACTTGGTTTCTTGCACTTGCCATATAGACCCTTAGACAGCTGAGCTATCTCCCCAGACCTCAACCTTGTGTCTTGCAGCTTTGTAAAGGTGTACATAAAGGCCTTTACTCCTGTTGAGGAGGTTGTTCTACCAGCCAGGCAGCTGGGATGCCCCCTGGCCCAGCTCTTGTCTCCTGGCCTGTCTTTTCCACATTCCTGCTGCCTTTGCTGTTGGGCACAGTGGATCACGCTGAGACAACAATGCAGCCTCACAGAATTTGCTCATAGGTATACTTGTTTTTAGATGGTTGTACACAAAATTTGTGTTTTTTCTTCATAATGATCATAAAGATTTTGCCTACGTTCACTGCAATTTCCTTGAGCGTGGTGGGCCCTTAGATGGTCCCTAATCTGCTAGAAGAGAAAACCACCATGAACTTCTCAGAGCTGCTAAACGTGCTTCAGCGCTTTTAGCCAGCCTGTCATGGGGCCCTGCAGGCTGACATTTGCATGCAAGCTGGGGGAAGCTCCATCTGGGCCTGACCACCATTCCTCCAAGGCTTATTATTCTAGGTCCCTCCTGCTCCTGCCCCTGGCCACTGCTGTCCCAGTCTGAGCTGTAGGACCTGCATTGGTCTGCTTCTGCTAGGCAGGCTGAGACCACACTGCTACTAGGGTAGCAGTGGCTTTCCATGGCCAGAGCTTGCCTTTATTTACAATGGCAGTTGTGTGGCTCTCTGCTCTGTGGCACGTCCCCTCCACGAGGGTGAAAGGTCAGTCCCTGGCTTGGTCTCGTGGCAGAGATCCACGTGACGGCCCTCAGAGCTGCTGGGACGCAGCATGCATTGCCTGCCTTCACACCTGTGCCGGCCAGCCCCCCTGCGCCTTCTCCTTACTTTGTAACCTGACTGTTGCGGGAGGGAGGGCCAGGAGGGAAGCATAAGGAACTCAGCTCGGCGACAGGAACTCAGTCCTACGATGGTGGCATTAATCTCTTCACTAAAGAAGGGCCTATAGAGCCGCCATCTCCCCAACTTCTGACACGTGGAAAGTGGAGACATAGCCAGACTACAGTACGATGTGCCTCAAACGAGCCTGGAAGTGTATTCCTCTTGCAGGGAGAGGGACAGGTGAGTGAGGATGGTACCAGCTGTCACAGTGTAAAAGGCTGCCACAAGCCTCAGTTATACGCAGATTTAAGCTTGTAAAAACTACGGCGAGATGGTTCAGTGGTCTAAAGCGCCTGCTTAGGAAAGCTCAGGCAACTGCAGGGACTGCGGTTCGATCCCCGGCACCACATGCTGCGCCAGCCCCCACCACCAGGGCAGGCTGAGCCAGCCACAAAATAAATAAAATAAAGAAACAAACAAACACAACAAGCAAACAAATAAATAAATAAAATTAAAAAAAAAA
>PVKN010000414.1:0-25753 GCA_004027915.1 Capromys pilorides | reverse complement strand
ACATGTGAAAAAATGAAAGGATGTGTGACACTGGAACCGTTGCTTCCATGGCAGGCAAGACAGAGGAGATCTTTGCATGTAGGTGTGATGAAAATGACAAGAACAGCCCCAAGGCAGTTTTGAGGGTGAATGGCTTCCTGGCTCCTCCACCGCAGGTGGAACCTGCATGAGCTTCAGAGTCAGGATGGAGAGTGTTCCACCAGCTGCGCAGTAGGGCCAGATGGGGCCAGAAGTCTTCCTGGAGCGAGGTGGCGTTTGGGGTCCTGTTGTGCGTGCCCAACCACCTTGGAGCATGCAGGAGCAGGGTGTCTCCAGGGAGGATGGGAGCCTCAGTGCAACTGGTCATTTCCTGGAGAGAAATCCTCAGGGCAGCATCCCGAGGCCTGGCTGGCAGCTTCGCCCCACGCGAGGATAGTGAGGTCCCAGATCTTTTTTCAAAGCAGTATACTTCTCATGGTCTAAGACGGCATGTGAGTGTTTGTGTCCCCAGGCGCAGAACAGAGGGCAAGAAAACCAAAGGCATCATCTGGGAGTTGAGGAAAGTTTCTGTGGAGGTGTGACAGATGGTGTCCTTGGCATTCCACTGAATGTGTCATTGATCTCATGTTGCTGTCTAAAAGGCCCAGGAAATACACCTGTTTGTCAGTGCCCCACTGCTGTATCAAAACGTTCGAGTCAATAGATGTATAAAGAACCAAGGTTTATTTTGGCTCACAGTTTGGACTTTGTAGTCCAGGATCGGGTGGACCCATTGCCTTGGGCATCTGTTGGGAGTGCAGGTGGTCTTGGTGAGAAGCCTGTGGTGAAGGAAACTGCTCATCTTAGGGACTGAGAAAGAAAAAGGGAGACAGAGGGACAGTGTCCTCTGTGTCTTTCACGGGCACTCCTCTAATCCATGAAGCTCAGCACTATTTCCTTCACAGGTCTCCATGGCAGCAATCATACGGGCAAACAGAGCAGGAGCATGCACGAGACCCAGACCCCGGTACCTAGGTGCTCTGTCTCGAGCCCCCGCCCCTCGCAGTGGACTCCTGTCTCGGGCCTGTGAGGTGGGGCAAGCTCCTCCTGTGTCCGTGGTGTGTTTTTCTCAGGGTTGAGATGCAGCGTCTGATGCCTGCACTCAAGGAGCAGAGCTTTGCTCTGGACCACATTTTAGGAGTGTCAGAGCTGGCATGGTCGGTGGCTCCAGGCAGGAGGAACTCGATGGCAGGGCCTGGTGGAGGAAATCCGCTCACGCAGCCAGCAAGTCAGAGGACACCGGCCGCTGGATTGCACATGGACCCTTTCCAGTGAAAGAAGGATTTTATTTTTCTTAAAAATGAACATAAATGTAAATGATTTCTTGTAAGTACATTGATCTCAGGCCAGAAAATAAGTGAGAGCAGAATGTGGCATCATGGCATCTTGTGGTGTCTGGGCTTGTGCTAAAAGCAGGGGCCAAAGGGTTGGAGTCAGGTATTAATCTTGGGGGTACAAGGAAGGGAGCAGGGAAGGCGGTGGCCAAGGGAGGGTCCTCTTGGTGGTCACCAGGTGGTGGGGCAGAGCTGAGAGGCAGAGGGCTGAAGGTTACTGTGAGGGGTGGGAGACCCCTGGCTCGGCACCCAGGGGGAGCTGGCCAGCACTGTTCTGCTGGAATGCCCGGGGGAGCCTTATGTGCATGGAAGACTCCACCCATCTAGGCTCATGCGGGGCTGCAGCATCCAGGCTGAGGGCCCAGGGCCCTGAGCAGCCAGCACCTAGGTCCAAATCACAGGTTGCAAGGTGCTATGTGGTAGATGTCAAGCGTCCCCATTTAGGGGTACTGCTGTGTCCCTCACAGAAGTTCCTTTTCTTCTCTAAACAACATCTCTGTAAGACTGGGCTCTGTCCTTCCAGAAGCAAGATAGCTTAATTCCTCCCATTACACCCCATCCAAGATCTGACCCCTCTACAGCCCCTCTGTGCCCTCCAGGCCTGAAGGAGGAGGAGCCCTTGCTGCAGGCCAGAGCCAGGATGCAGGGCCCCCTGGTGGGTATGGGCTTGGGGCAGAACACTCTCGGAAAGACACACGGCAGAGCCACTCCCAGGCCTGGGAGCCTCCCAGAGCCAGCAGCAGCCTGTGGTGATCCTGGCATCAGCACTGCCTGGTCCAGGGGGCCCAGATGGGTGCAGGCCCCGGGATGGAGACTGAACATCTGGACCCATCACCCCCTCCCTCCCTTCCCCACAATGCCTTTGTTCTTTCCTTCTACCTTTGCCACATGACTGGCTTACCTACTGGATCAATATAAGCCAGCGACTATTCTTGTAATCCTGTAGGTTGACTGTGGTTTGATCCATGTCGTACCCACGCGTGGCTTTGCCGTACAAACAACCCTGACAAGGGGCCTCGGTGACAACCCATTCTGGACTCCTTTTGGGGGTGTCGAGCTGTACCTTCTCCTTACTTCCAATGCACTCTGCTTCCTTCCTCCTCTGGTCTGTACCTGCATTCCTTCCTGGAGCCCACAGGTTCGGCACATCTGACATCTGGCAGGTTGGGGTTTGCATTGTTCCTCTGTCAAGAGCAGCAAGGCTAGGTGAACCCATGGCGCCTCCATTGCCTGAGGCTCAGAAGCAGGAAGGCTGCGCCGCCCTGGCTCCAGTGCTAGCCGTACCCATGCTGTGCTATTTATCTTATTTCTGGAAGTGGGTACTAAGGATTGGTAGACCCAGAGTCTTTGCACTGAGTGATATCGCCCACCCTTTTTGTTAACTTTTGAGATTCTGAGGCAGGGTCTCCGTAGGCAGCTAAATTGCTCAGCCTGGGCTCAAACTTGGGATCCTCCTGCTGAGCTTCCCACCGCGGCTGGCTGCCCACACACTCAGCTGCTCCATCCACCTGGTTGTCCTTTCTCTGTGGCCCTCTCACAGGGGAAGCAGTCCTGAGGTTGGCGGGCAAGCCCTCCCAGAACCCAGATAGCAACGTGGTCCCAGGACAGGTCTAGAAGCCTGGTCGCTGGCCAGCCTGCTGCTAGGATGTGTGGCCTCTGCTTGGGGCCTGCAGCTGTGTGAGAAGCTCTTCTTCGTCTAGAAAACACTGAGCAGAGAGCTCTGGCCAGGGCCATCTTTGGCAGCTCCAGCACCCGGGAGAGATCTGAGAGGACACAGGGCCAGGTGGCTTCAGCCTGTCTGGGCCCAGCCCTGACTCCACTCCCTTAGGCTCTCAGCCGCAGAAGGGTCCCAGGGCCAGTAGGAGAGCCCAGGAGAGGCTTGTGGCCACAACTCCTCCTCCTCCACACGGGGAAGCATGCTCTGTGGAAGCTAGTAGGCTTTTCCTGCTTCTGGAGGAAGAAGGTCCCACAGGTCCATCTGTGTGTGGCAGGGCAGAAGGCCACCTCCCTGTGACAGACCAGCCCCGATGTCACTCCTCGTAGTTTCCTGAGCTGTGCACTGCATTCTGTGTCCGAGAGCTGGCCTGGCTGGCCATGGACCCCAGCGTCCCCAGCCTGCTGGATTCCTCCACACCCTGATGTTGCCTCCCTGGCTGCTCTGCCCCATAGTCCCCCAGCCACTCCTGCCACGGAGCGCCCTGTTCAGTCTGTCAAGGAGGGAAGTGGTCAGGAGAGACTCAGCCTGGATCCTGCCTCTCCTGTGCTGAGCCCTTCTGGCCTGCTCCTCACCCAAATCCTGGCAAACAGAACAGGCTTTCGACAACCTGACATCAGCATGGCTTGCCTGCTTTATGAAGACTGATAATTAATTTGATGGAAAATATTTTGCAGTGGAAAACTTGCTGGTGAGGCATTTCAAGTGCTGCCTGACTTCCGGGGTCACTGCTGCAGGGTTTGTCAGCCCAGGCTCTGGACAGGGCACCGAAGACCGGGGGACAGATGTGTCCTACAGAACATTTGACATTTAGAAAGGGGGTGGGATGCAAATGTCTTATTTTACACGAACCCTGCTACAGAGCGTGGACTCACACACACTAGCATTTTTCTTTAGAGAACTATGCATATTTATATACTAAGAGGGTGCAGATCCAGACTCTGAATAAAGCCTCGTGGTGGCTCAGGTCGTGTTTTGTTGCCAAACAAAGCCTGAATGTCTTTGGTTTTTTTTAGTGCTTTGTGAGTTTCAAACTTCTGGCAAAAGAGTCATGCGTGAGTTCTGCTGATTTGTCAGTGAGCTGAGATAGTTGAGGCAGGGCGGCCTCTGGGAGGTCGTGGACCGGAAGATCAGAGAACTGGAGTTTGGAGGATGTTTGGGCAGAGAACAGCGGCTGTGCAGTGCTTCCCTGGGTGAGGGCCATGTGCTGGGGACTGGGAAGGCAGTCAGAGGGAGCAGTGTTGGGTGCGCCTGAGGCTTCTCGGAGAGGTGCACCCGCAGGTCCCATGGAGCCCTCCCACATGGGGGACACTACTGGGGAAGACCTCTCAGAGGGCCACTGGGCTGGCTGCAGGCTTGGTTTACTGCTTCACGGAGCCCAATTGTGCCTTCCATCTCCACCAGGATGACTGAGGCAGAAGGCAAAGGCGGCTGCTGGCAGAACAGCAGGCTGAGCACACTGCCTGTAGTCACCGTGGAAATACTCCCCAGTCCAGCCTGTGACCCTCCCTGTGAGTCTCAAGCCCTCTGTTCCTGGTCCACTGACCCACTGAATGCTCAGAATGGACTTTGCTTGAGTCCCAAAACTGACCCTCTGAATATCAGATTATTAGGGCCACAACATTTGGACAGTGTTATGGTTTGTGTGTAGGGGTCCCCTCAAAGCCTCATGCAGTCATGCACGGGGCAGCTTCTGGAGTTGGTGATTGATTCTTGATCCAATGCTGGGATTGTGGATGTGGATACTACACCTGCTCTGGGGTGGGTAATCTGCATTACAATGAAAGGAACATGGGGGGACCCCAAAAAACAAACTACAGAAGGGGTGGAGAGAGGCTCCCTAGCTGCCTGAGCTGCTGCCACTCCCTTTGCTTTTGCTCTTTGCTGCTGCATGAACGGCAGCTCTGTTTCACCAGGCGCTGCTTTGTCTTGGAGCCAGCTGGGAATGGACTGAAACCTCCACCGTCTGTGAGCCAAGAGAACCTTTCTTCCTTTAAGTTTGGGTGTCAGGTATTTGTCCCAGCAACAAGAGAAGAGTAACTGAGACAGGTTGGAAAATAGATTAAAGTCAGTCTTTGCACTTGAATGTAGCCACGTACTTTCAGAGCTCATTCTAGCAGGAAGCGCAGAGGGTCAGCCTGCTTCCCCTCCTTCTTGCTCCCAAAGCTTTGCTCCTTATGGAAAGCAAAGAAACCTCGTGTCTACCCAAGTCCTTGTGGCTCTGCAGCTCATGTGGGCCCCACCTGGCCTGATGATGGGCAGGAGGCGGGTGCCAGGCAGGTCCCACAGACCTCGCGCCCTGGCCACAGTAGTTTGCTGTCCAGTTCTTTTGTTTTATTGGGATGTTTACTTGGCATTTCAAAAGTGTTCCTGCTGCTTGCCATTAGCAACTGTGGATGCAAATACATGGCTCGCCAGTAAGCGCTCTTTGCATTCCTTGCTCTCACACTAATAAGAGCAGCTCTAGTGTGAATGCACTTAGACTGCAGCCAGCAGGCACGGCAGCCGTGTGCAAGCAGAGCAACTTCTCGCAGCAGGGGACACTTGCATGTGCACTCTCGCGACAGCCCACGCAGGGCTCTCTTCCAGCTGTGTCCTGGGTTGCCTGGGAAACTGACCCCTGTAAGCACAGCAGCAGAAATCATCCAAGTGCCACCCTCCAGAGGTGGCCACTTCACATTTGCTCACAACCAATTGTGGCTTCATAATTACATTGTGATTTTTATGGACAAAGGCACAGATCTTAGGTACAGAGAAAGAGAAGAGCCATCTGGGGTACTTACTGAGCGTGGCAGGGCTGAGAGCCTTCAGGCTTTCTTTTCCTTGTGCAAGAGGGAAGTGCAGAGCCTGCAGATAAGTTGAGGCAGTGAGGGTTCAGACTGAGAGTGGACTTATCGCTGTGGTTGCTTGGCACCCCTAGTCCCTGCCCCCCCGACATCAGGGGGCTTCCAGCTTCCCTTGCAGAACTTCCACAGTCACAGTGGCTCCTTGCACACTGTGCAGCGATGTGGCTGCTGTCTGCAGGAAGCTGCCACGGCTCACGGAAACCACACACACCCAGCTGCAGCCGGGCACAGTGCATGCCAGGCCATGTTTGGGGGTCACACACAGCTTGGGGTGGTGGGCTGCCCCACTCTTGGAGCCCCACCTCCCACCTGCAGGACCAGTCTCTCCACAGGGCGACAGCCCACAGTCCCAGGCCCCATGCAGAGAGCACTGTGATATGCAAGCCTCAGACCCAGCTGTGCTAGAGAGCAAAGCCAGGTGCCTACTCTATGACACTGTCACCCCCACAGCAGCAGGGGACGGCTGTGCTGGAGAGGAGGCAGGGCGTCCTGGCAGGACTTGGCCTACTAAGCCCAGTTAGGGACACTGCTCACGAGCACAGCTGGTCCTGCTGGAGGAGGACCCTCAGGGCATGGCTCCACTGCTGGCCTTTGAGCCTGGAGGCTGCGCGCCAGTGGGATCAGGGTCTCCTTTTCGGTGCTCAGAAGGCTCAGGGCAGAGGTGCTAGAGAGAGCAGGGGAAGTAAAGAGACCTGAGATTGCAGACGCCCATGGAATCATCCTAAGAAAGGTGCAACATCGTGTATTACAAACTTTACCTACTGTAGGCTAGTAAAAATAAAAATGAAAAACATTTTAATTAAAAAAGAAATCTAGGTTTCTTGATTAATGGGTTGCCCATGGCATAATGCGCTTTTCCACAGTGTCCTGATGGGGTGAGATCACCCTTAGCCATACCCCTGGCCCTAACCCTAATCCTAGTCCAAACCTGAACCCTAACCCTAACTGTAGTCCTAGCCCTAACCCTAGTCCTAACTCTGACCCTAATCCTGATCCTAACTCTGGCCCTAGCCATCCCATGGAAATGTCCCCTAAGCACACTGCTTGGGTTCCAGCAGCACTGTGCTGGCTGATGAGCGGGCTGCACGCGTGTTTGTGGAGATGCGTGTGCAGGAGAGCTTGGCCGATGCATGTGGTTTGTGCCACACGCTCACTCAGTCTGGGCAGCCCCTGGCTCTTCTGCGGGGAGGAGGCTGGGGAGGCTCCGTGCACCTGGGGCCCAGGCAGGCTGGGGCTTGGGGTCTTTGCTGCCCCACAGGACTCAAGGAGTCCACCTGGTGGCAGGGCGCAGAGGGAAGTGCAGGATGGAATGAGTTCAGAAGTCCACACTGCCTCAGGAGGGTGGGTCTGTGCCTGCCTGGTGGGGCTCCCCCTGGGCAGCCATGTGACCTCCCACATCCCCAGGCTTCCTGGGATGATCCTGGAGTGTGGGGTGTTGTGGGGTGTCTAGTGCCACTCCATGGAGCTTTGTCACGGTAGCAGAGCCGCGACACCAGCGTGAGCCTGTTAGAGATCAGGGGCCCAAGGTGCACCCCACCCTCACTTCTCTGCTGCAAAGTGCCAACACTGCAGCTCAGCCTGGACATCCGATGCTTGGCTGCTGGGGCTACTTGGCTTTCACGTCACTGGAGGGCCGTGTGTGCCCCCACCACACGCGCCATAGGGTTGCCAGCCAGCGCTGTCCCAGGCAAGCACAGAGCTGCAGCCCAGAGGCCAGAGGGCAAGGTGGATGGGCTTCCTCCCTCCCTCCTCCCTCCCCTCCCCTCCCCTTCCCTCTCTCCTCCTTCCCTCCCTCCTTCCCTCCTTTCTTCTCTTCTTCTTTCCCTCCCTCCCTCCCTCCCTCTTTCCTTCTTCCCTCCCTCTTTCCCTCCTTCCCTCCCTCCTTCCCTTCCGCTCCCTCCCTCCTTCCCTCCTCCCATCCCTTCTTCCCTCCTTCATTCCCTCCTCCTTCCCTCCCTCCCTCCCTCCCTCCCTCACTCCCTCCCTCTTTTCTTCCCTCCTTCCCTTCCTCCTTGTTTTCCTCTCTCCCTTCCTTCCTTCATTTTTGTAGTACTGGACAATGAAACTGAACCCAGGGCTTTTACACTGAGCTACAACTCCAGCCTTTTTAAAATTTTGGTATTTTGAGACAGGATCTTCCTTAATTGCCCACATCCTGGGCCTTTGAATCTGTGAATGTGACATTAATTCAGAGTAGGGTCCTTGAGGGTGCAATGCATTTAGGGGCCTAGGAATGAGAGGCATGGTGATTTAGGGTGGCCTTCCACCCATGTCAGAGAAAGGAGAGTGAGGCCTGCACAGACGCATAGGGTGGAGTGGGGCAGCCATCTAAAGACTGAGGTGCAGGCTGGAAGGCGCGACCAGAAGCCAGGCCTGTTCAAGGAATGCCAAGCACTGCTGGAAGCCATGAGATCCCTCGGAGCTCCCAGTGGGAGCAAGCTGCCGACACCCTGGGTTTAGGCATTTCTCCTAGGCACAAGTGCAAGTACACTGTGGCGACTCCGAGTCACCTGGTTTGTGGTAATTTGTCATGGCAACCCCAGGAAACCACGCCTCACAGTCCTGGCTCTGGCTGAGGCTCTGGGGCATGAGGGTGGAACTTCTTCTTGCAGCTGGACCCAGGTTCTGCCCCTCTCCCTGCTCACATCTGAGCCCAGGCTCCTATTGGCCCTTCTCTCCTCTGCAGGTTTCTCTCTGAGAGCAGGTGGTGAGGCACCAACACCGCACCAGCTCTCATGAGGAGCTGAGGGACTCCGGAAGTGGGAGCGAGGGGGTCTGGTCTTCACGGACTCCTTAGGACGAGGCTGCTGGCCACGAACTCCTGGTACTCTGTCTTTGGCAACAGAGGAAGAAACTCTGGTTCCCTTCTTTGCCCTGATCTTAATAAATGGCACTGGATGTGTGAGGAGACCCTTGTTCTCCATAGGAGATAAGCTTTATTTCCAGTTTGCTATGCCTCTGGGGATATTCCGATAAGACTGTTCTCACATGTGATTGAAGCTTTAGAATTGTTTTGATAGTGGCAGAAAGTAGAAGGATTTTAGAATAACTCCATATAACAATTGGTTTTATTTTCTAAGGAATTGTCATATTTTATCTTCATATTTTCTGTGACTCCAGAGGGGAGAGGCTGATGAGCCGGCTGGGGAGTTTTGTTTAGAAACAATGAAAAGGTTCACCACAGCTTACATCAGTCAGGGTTTGCTAGAGGTACAGATATAACACAAGATGCATGAGTGTATAAGAAATTCCAAGACTGGCTTACAGCATTCAGCCGCAGAGTCAGATGAGGAAGCGTGCAGAGGGCGTCTGCACACCAGAGACTGGAGAATTCAGTCCAAGGTCTGGAGCCCACAGCAGGGTTCTCTGCAAGTCCGTGTCAGGATGCCAGTGGATCTGCGGTGGAAGGCCCATGAGTCTATGCCAGGAGGCTGAGGGATCCAAGACAGAAGCCAAAAGTCTGCGCTTCTGTCTGAAAATGAAAGATGCCAAAGAGAAAGTTACTGGGGTTCAGCTGAAGCGCCAGCCGCCCCTCCTAGAGATGCGCACTTTGTGAGGACCAATGGAAAGGAACCTGAGCTGTTGGAACCGATTCCCTATGAATTCACAGCAGAAATGGGGCTGTTGCTCTGCCATTCACCACCTAATGGGCAGCTGAAGTGTTCTAGGTGCTATGTAAAAATAAAATTGTCCTGTGTTGTAAGGGTGGTTTTCTTAGTTGAAGAGGTATGTGGAGCCTTCTTACCTCAAATATTTTCAGCAGATTTTCACTGTAACTACTAATTGTGCCTGGTCTTTACTCTTCAGTATTTCTCTTGCTGAAAGATATTGCTGAGGTATTATCTAGGTGTATACCCAAATATTTAAATATTTATAAAATATTTATATTGGCTTGAAGATCCTGTAAATCGCCATGGGGAAAAGATGCGTCAAGATAAATGGAAGTCACTTAAGAAACAAATGTAAGTCCATTTCAGTTAAATAGTTTAGCCACCTTAAAAAAAAAAAAAGGTAATAACCAAGAGTCTTAGTCCATTGTTTTAAACAAGGAAGAAAAGCCCAGTCCCTTCCCTCAACTGGTAGTTATACAGATAGCATGAGTCTCAGAGAGAAAGTTCTTTTAAGAAGACAAATGAAAATTGACAGCAGCTTCTTAAAGAGGTGGAGTGAAGTGGATTCTGCAAGTTTGATCGTCAATTCTTGGACCATGAGCATCAAAAAAGCCCAGCCCTTGGAGGTACTGGGAATTTAGGGTTTGCCCTCAGTGAAACCGCCGTCTCTTGGTGTTTCCAATGTCATTTTCTCTTCCTTATGAGAAGAGAGCAAGGGACATGAATAAATAGTTGTGTTTTAGCTTAGCAGCAGAACTGAACAAGAAGCAATTTCAATCTGCTTAGACAACATGTGATATAGTTTGTATCTAGTTGTCCTCCCTCCCCCAGGCAGTTGTCTCTCTTGGGGGTATGGAGAGGATCATCTTGGACACACCAGTGCCACAGCCCCTCCTCCAGACCCTATAGAGCCGGGGCAGTGTCTTGAAACCTCCAGTAACTGTAAGCTAAATAAACATTTTCTTCCCTAATTTGAGTGTGGGTTATTTGTCCCAGCAATGAGAGAAGAATAACTGAGACAGAATTTGGTACAAGAGATATGGTTCAGAGATGTTGCCTACAAGTGAAGCGCTGGAACAGCTTCAGCTGTGCTGTTTGGGAGAGTCTGGTCAGATCTCAGAACAGAACAGAATGCCTTCCTGTAAAGAGCAGGCTGGGGAGGTTTCTGCTGGCAAGAAGGACTGCATTGGTTGTTGGACTCCAGATTATTTGTGTTTTGGCTTGGCCCAAAGTCTTTCTGAATTTTGTACCTATCCAGAGACTTTGCCTGAGACTGAAATTAAACATGGAAGACTAATGAATCTTTCAAAGGAAATTTCAAAGCAGTCAAATATTGGGGCAGTGGCATGGTTATTGCTGGGGGCCCTTAGTCAAATATATGTTGAGAATGAAGAGCAAAGAGCCCAGCAGCATGATCTAAAATGTGAGTTTGGCCAGAAAGAAAGAGCCAGGAAGGCTGTGGACTGCAAAGACAGAACTGAGATCTCCATTGCCCAGAAGGAACAGAACAGAAAAGATGTCCTGAGGGCATCACAGGAGGTGGCAGGTTCTCACCCTCTGCAGCCTCAGAATAGCAAGGATGAGGGACTTTGCTTTAAAGAGAAAGCTGCAGAACCCCTTGTTCCAGAATGGAGACAGTGGCCACACCAGATTACAGAATGGCACCGGCATAGGGAATTTGTTTCTTGGAATCAGGATCAGAGTGCTCAGCAATCCAGATACTCCATCCCTACAGGTAAGAGAGAAGGAAGCCCGGCTACTGCTCCAGCTGGTAACAGACCTTGGAATCATCCACATGGCACTGGTTTTAGGTGCATGAAAAATGCAGGCGTTTTGAGGTTAAGAAGGCTTCCACCCTGATTTCAGAAGAAGGCCTGGGTGGCCAGGCAGTGTGCCCCTGACAGGGCAGTGTATAAAGCTGTGAGTGAGAAGCCTACTCCGTGGAAACTCTAGAAGTTTGGAAAATCCAGGACCATGGATCATCTAAGGAAAACTGCAAAGAGGGAGCAAAGCCAGCCTAAGAGAGAATCCATGGGAGCAACAACCACCAGGAGTGCCACAGGGGTGAAGCCTCATGGAGCTCATGATTTGCCACAAATTGCTTTGAATGTTCCATGTGGAACTATAGGACTTAGTTTTGCCCTGCTGGATTTTGGACTGGTTTTGGCCCCAGTGGTTTGTATCCTTCTGTGCATACCTTTTGGAAGGGCAATGTTTCTCTTGTGCCTTTGCATGTTGGATGTATTTAAGTTTTAATTTGTATAGGGGCTCGCAGCTGAGAGTTTGCCTTGGATCTTGGAGGAAATTTGGGACTTGGACTTTTCAGCAATGCTGAAACTATCAGGACTTTGGCAGTTCTTAGAGATGGACTAAAATTCCTTTTGGAAAAAGGTATGTTCATGAGACTTTGGTGGTCCAGGGCAGAATGTTATGGTTTGTATCTAGTTGTCCCTCCTCTCCCAGGCAGTGGTCTCTCTTGGAGGTATGGAGCAGATCATTCTGGACACGGCAGTGCCCAGGACTCTCCTCCAGTGGGGGCGGGGAGGTAGTGTCTTGAAACCTCCACTAACTATGAGCTAAATAAGCCTTTCCTTCCCTAATTTGAGTGCTGGGCATTTGTCCTGGCAATGAGAGAAGAGTAACTAAGACAACATGCATTGAACAGAGAAGACTGCCCTATGTCCAGGGTCCTGGGGTTCCCTGGCAGCCTACAACACTCTAGGGGTGGGGAGGGGATGCAGTTAACTCAGGAAGCGTGATGTGAAATCTTTCTGGGTGACCATTCCAGAGCAGCAGAGCTGGAAGGCTGGGCATCTCTGTGGGCACAGCCTGCCTCCCACCTGAAGTTCTCGCCTCCCTCGAGCGTGTGAGCAAGGCAGCCCTGTTCCAGTCCAGCCGGCAGCAGGGTTCTTCCAGCAGCCATAGTCCCCATGCGGATCTCTGATGTAATGGGAAGGAGTGTGTTTCCCATTCCAAGCCAAGGCCTAAGGCCTGGGGAGGCTGCTGATGGGCAGAGGGACCACGCGCCGGTGTCCTGGAGGTGCCAGAGCATACACTGAGTACCCACTGCCCGGGCAGACAACCAGAGAAGTGTCAGCTCCCTCAGGAGGCTGGGTTCGTGTCCACACTCTTGCCTGACCAGAGTCCTGCGGCTCACATAGTCCCAGCGTGGGCTCTGTCTGTGCTGAGACTGGCATGGACCTTGGACTCCTTCTCGGGATCTATGCCTCCAAGGGGACACTGGATGCCCGTGGACGTGGACAGGGACTGTGGCTTCAGCAGCTCAGAAAAGCAAGGTGCAAACCCACCAGAGAGGCCATCTGGCTTGCAGGTGGCCAAACACAGATGGGGTGCTGGCTTTGCCTGTTAGTTTCCTGGTCCACATTCCAACACCCAGTCCCTGGCAGCCTTTCCTGTGAACGTTTAGGGTAAATGGGGCAGCTACGTGCTCACTGCAAAAGGAAAGGTTTCTTTTATCTTCTGCAGTGGGATTAGGAGCCTGGGCATATTTCTTGTGTCAGGATACTATCAACAGTTTTGGGAAAACATCAATAGGGCTTACAGGGAATGCTTTTGTTCCCTGGGAGCAGCCACCCTACCGAAGAAGCTCCTGGGCGCGGGTCGGTCCCCACACTTGCTGGTGACCAGCGCTCACCTTTGACCCGGCTGCACCTGTAAACATCTTCTGAGGGCAGTGTGCGCCCAGCAGTCTGGGGTCTTGTATTTATAGAAACCCTAGCAGCTTAGGGCCCTGTACACACAGAACAGTTTTTTAACTTTTCATCTGCCTGATTTACTCTAGTGAGTCTAAAATTATTTTCAGCAATGTCCTTCTAAGAAGATTGTAATCCCCAGGCTGCTAGAAATGAAAATCGCCTGAGTGCAGGGATGCGACTCCTTTCCTGTGTGTTTGTTATTTTTCTTTCTTGGCTAAGACAAAATACCGGACACCCAACATTAAGGGAGGATAAGGTGGTAGTTTGTGGAGGTTTTAGTCCATACTCTGCTAGCTCCAAACAGGGTGGCATGTGGCCAAGGCAGGGAAAGACAGCAAAAGCAAGAAGAGGAAAAGGGAAGGAGCAGGCCTCTTCCTCCCTTGTAGGGCATGCAGGCTCCCTGCCCTCTGTCGCACCCACACCATCTCCCTGCCCTCCTGCTGCATACACTGTGGAAGTTTACAAAGGCAGGAGTGGGGGCGGGGGGTGGGGATCCCAAACCCCTGAGGCCATGAAACCAGGAGATCTCAGTTAAACGAGTTGTGTTCAAAACACCCACCCTGGTGGTCCAATAGGCTTTGCCCAACATCCAGACACAAGCCATTTAACACCCCCTCTTCCCAAACCTCCTCCTGCATGATGCACTTTTCCAGAGTGGTTAATCCTTTTGGAAAGAAAAAGAACTCTTAACATATCCTTTTGCTAAATAGAGAGTTTCGTTGCTTCCTGGAATCAAATGGGACAGGGGCTGCCAGGCTTGTCTGTTCCAGTTGACTTGTATGGGTGAGAGAGCCAGGGCTCAGGCAGGCTGGAGGCTGTGGGCAGCTGGGTGCAGGCTGGGGTCCGTCCGCAAGGTGCGTGTACCGCATAGCCAGCCTCGTGCCCGGAGGCCACACAGTGGGACTTCCACATCTCGCCCAGGCCCTACACAACACCATGTGTTGATAGATGTCATGGTTGGCTGGAAGATGCACATGCGCACTTATTTTTGAAAACAAAGAGGAACGGAGGGAGAGGCTGGGGCGATAGCTCGGCAGTCTTGCCTGGCAAGCCTCGGACTCAGGTTCGATCTCCAGTACCGCATGCTGTGTGGATCCCAAAACCAAGCCTGAGGGCACGTGCTGGTCATCCCAGCGCTGGGGAAGTTGAGGCAGGAGGATCACTAGGAGTCCAAGCTGCATAGTGAGACCCTGTACCAAACAAACAAATAATAAAAGATTTTAAAAAAGAGGGCCTGAGGAAAAGAAGCAGCCTTATCTCCACCTCACATCCTCAGAGGCGGAGGGGAGCGCTGCGTCGGCGGAAAGTAGCTGGGATCTGAGTTTTGTTTCCTTACAGTCACTCCAGTTCTTAAAATAAAGTGGAAACCACTTTAAGAGTCAGGCGGGACTGGAGAGGAAATGACTTAAATATCTATTTCTTCTCCTGAGTTAATGTCTCCATTGCCCGTGTTCTATTATGTCTTTGGAAATAATAACTCGGGAGGTTTATTTTCACTTTATTTATTTATCAGTTTGCTTTTTGGCGGTGCCTGTCTGGCCTGGGCCGTCAGGAAGGGCGGGAGGGGTGTTGTTTGCCCTCTGCATCGGAATGGGCATCCGCAGGGACTCACAGCCCGAGCCATCTGCCTGTTCTTGGAGTGCGGTCGTTATGTTTCTGACAACGTGGTCCCTAGCATGTGGAGAGGCTTTTGGCTCCCTCCCCACGAGCAGCTACCTGTGCACCTTGACAGTGTCTTCTCCTTGCTCTGGGGCCTCTGAGATGCTCCCAGCATTGTGGTGGCAGCTGGCCCTGGCCCCGGGGAGCTGCAGGTTTGGGGACAGCTGCCTCATAGAGGTCAAGCCTTTGGGTCTTGTCCTCAGGGATAAAACAGAAACCATAAGGTGAGAGGTGCTGCTGACGGGCCTTGAACAGCGTGGCTGTGGGGTGCAAGCGGCTGAACCCCGCCAAGTGGGAAGGGCTTATCTGCTTTAGCGCAGGCTCCTTTTCCTCAAATAGCAGCTCAAAGCAATGCTCTAAGTGGATTAGGCTGTGAGATTAACTTGAGTATCCTGTGTTGAAAGGAACGGATTTTTCGCTCTCCCGAGAGCCAGCCAGCGGCTTTACTAAGGACCTTGGTTTCCAAGATGCTCAGGGCTGCTGCTGCTGCTGCAGTGGGCTGGGGAGATGGGGAGGGGACCTCCTTTCTGCGTTTGTGCAGCCAGTGGTTGCTATGAGGGGTCGAGCGAGCACCTTCCTTCCCCAGGGCTGTCCTGCCTGCCCTGCCCCGTGCCTGCCTGATCATTGCTAGGCCTGGAGCAGAGAGCAGATGCCCTGGCACTGCCTGAGACATGGGGCAGGGACATCATTTCCAGAAGAAGTCCTGTTTCCCGCAGTGGTACAAGTGTCAGAGACTGCCCCAAGAGTCCCCAGGGCTCCCAGAGTCTCCTGCAGGAAGGTGGAAGGAGTCCCTGGTCGTCAGGTTCAGCACAAAACCGGGAGCAGCCACAGTCCTAGCACTTACAAGCTGCACTGTCGCCTGGGCAGGCGAGCTGGACAGAGGACAGGGGAGGATGGTGCCCAGGTGGGAGTTTTCTTCCTTGGGGGCTCTTTCCGGGGCCCCTGTACTGACTTGTCTGCTCAGTGCAGGTGCCAGAGACAGAGTGGCTCACCAAGGCCACAGCTGCTGGTGGATACGGGGCAAGAAGAGAGAGCCAGGGCTGGGACCCAGGGCTGGGGTTTTGTGCTCAGCTCCCTGCTGGGTGCTTATCAGCCTCAGAGGTGGATTTTCCACTTCAGCGGTGGCTGGGGAGAAGCAGGCACCTCCCCCTCCCCCCACCTTGCACGTGGAGGCCATCTGTGGCTGGGCAGGAATGGAGCCGAGCCAGGAGCTCTCTCACACATCAAAGCCAAGCGGGAGAGCACACTGCTTCTTCCTGGCTCCGGTCTCAAACGCATGCATTCTGGGCTGCGGAAAATGAACCAGGCCAAAAGGGATGGGGACTCGAGTTGTGGGGGTCAAAGACTGTTGTTGTCTCAGCTCTGTGTGACCCCATCATAACTGGAAGTAGGTGGGTGGGCGGGCAGTGGGTGGTGGAAGGGGCTCCAGGTGCTTCTGTGAAGGACATTCTTAACAGTTTTCACAGGGAAAGGAAAGTGCCCTTGACCAAATGGTTAAAACTGCTTAAAATAAGAAGGTGGAGATCAAAGCATTGTGAATTCTTAGCCACTTAGTGGTGTCAGGCGGGGCCACTTGATCACTTTTTCAAAGATTTAGAATAGTCTACAGTGTACTGACAAGCACAGCCACCGAGAAACAAACACCCCTGCACACCCCGATCAGGCTGTGTGCGAATCCTGCACAAAGCTCTGGTGGCTTCCTCTCTGGCAAGCATGGGACATTTGAGCCACCAGAGTCCTGCAGGCCCTGGACCACTGCGGGGGAGTGTGCACAGACACTCTGAGAAGGAGCGGGCAGCTCAGCATCTTCCCCGACATCCTAGTGTTGTAGTTGGATGCTGCGGGACTCTGGCACTTGGGCAGACTCCAGCAGGTAGAGCGACAGGAAAAAAGTGTTTGCACACACATGCAAAGCGAGGAAGCAGAAGGAGTCCAGTGGGCTTGGGAACTGGTATCGCAAGGGTCCTGCTGACCACGAGTGACCATGACCATCCACTGTACAGTACAGGGCAGAACTCCAATGTATTCTGTGATACGATGAATGTTCCTGATGGTGGAAACGTATGGGAGGACCTTGGTCAGAGTTGTGGCTCCGCCATGCAGTCCAAACGCTTACCTGTCCAGCCAAATACATGGTGAATGTGAGCTCGTTCCAGGACACGTAGAGACCTGACTGTTGGAAAAATGGAAAAGCACAGGCGGGGGCTTTCGTGTGTGTTGGTGGAGTCTATGGGAAGGGACGCCTGCCTGGAGGAAGGGGCCGAGATCTAAGTAAGTCAGGAGGCTAGACGGGGTGGGGAGATAGGGAAGGAGGGGTTGTCCTACACAGAGGCAAGAGCAGTGAGGAGCATCCCCCACAGCTATGGCCACAATGAAAGAGGACATCTTACAGCCACAGCACGCAGGTGACCCGCTGGAGGGTGGCCGCACGCTTGCCGACTGGCTCTCTGGTGGGACCAGCAGATAAAAAGGAAGCTACTACTTGGTTACAACTGCATTTCAGAGAAATGAGCATTTCTTCTCAATTTAAGTACATTTTACACAGACTTGAAGATGAACTTACACAAATCAAAAAAATCTTCCTCTAAACCTGGTAATTCCAGTCCCTGGTTTAAGGAGGCGATGAAAAAATAAACAGAGACGACAGGAAGACGGAAGTCTTTGATGTTGGGTTGAGAATGAGCGCAGACCGCGGCTTCCTGTCTCTGCCAGCTGGAGGCGGAGAGACCCCACTGGGCAGCTGGGCGCGCAGGTCTGCCGTCTGTCGAGATCTCTCTGTGGGAGCTGGGGCCTGGGAATGCGTGCGGGGTCTTCCCAGGCACCCACGGCACAGAAAGCAAGGACGGAAACCGATTTCCAGGCGGCGCTGAGCTCATGATTTAACTTCTCCAAGGCCACGTCGCAGAGTGGAAAATGTCATGGCCTCAAGGACCACGCCGGGTCAAAGACTCTGCCTCCTCCTTACAGCGTGAACATCATCCTTACTACCATCGTTGTCATTTAAATGGATCATATTAAACTCCTAAGCTTGGATAAGTCAGTGTCTGTAAAGAGAAGTATGTCAGAATACTCACCAGAACGGTATTTTTTTTTTTTTTTTTTTTTTTTTTTTAATTTCAGTTACTGGGGATTAAACACAGGGCCTTTACTGGGAGCCACATGGCCAGCCTTTTTGATTTTAAGACAGTCTTGCTACGTTGCTAAGTTGTCCAGGCTAGGACCATGTCCAATGAAAGTAATGTTTTTATTAAAAAAGAAGTGATAACAAAATATCTACAAAACCCCAAAATACAGATTATCATCTATAGTTCCAGTAGTAGGAGAAATCAGAAGGATAAATCGCCTCTAGCAGTAATCCCAAATTTTATTAGCTATAGTCACCAAAAGTTGAATGGAGGACAGGGAACTCGTACCCCTGACACCACCAGCCTGGCACTGCCTACCTACAGTGGGCCCTGCCTACAAGGAGTGTTGAGCCGTGGCAAATCAAGAAATGGGTGTTTTGGGTTTGTACTTTGAAAAACCTCAAATCAAGACTTTAAGAACAACAAACTGGAAAGTTCAGTGTGGCCTCTGGGAGCCGCACAGGCAGGACTTGCGGAGGCCCTCTCCGAGGACACGCAGGTGCCCCAGAGCAGAACCAGAGCCCTGCACAGCATGCAGAGGCCCTCCCTGCCGCTGGCCCCTGCAGGCCTGTGTAAGGAGTCTTGGGGGATCTGCAAACAGAGCTGCCGCCACCTCCCTGCTCCTTCATTCCCCCCACCCTTTCGTTGGGGGTGGCCTTTTATTAAATTTCTCTTTTTACTGGTCCGTCTTCACAGTACATCACAGTCACATCCACCGTGGCGAGTGGGTGTACGCCACACGTCCTGATTCTTTTTCTTGAAACTGTTTCCAGACATGAACACCAGGCTCTCCTCCAATCTGAGGTGCTCAGAGCCTGGGTCTGAACCTGCCCTTTTCTTGTGTGTCTCCGCACTAGTTGTCTGTTGCGATGGTGCCAGACACACCAGCTGCATAATAAGCTTTGGCGATCTGACTGTCAGATGGTTAAGAGACTTACCCACCCAAAGCACAAACAGCAAATGTGCATCGAGCAGAAGCACCGAGTAAGTGCTGGAGACGGGCGGGCAGGTTCTCCTGAACTGGGTCACAGCCCGAGGGCCGGGCCATAAGGGATCCGTTCTGGTGTCTTTGCCAGCAACCTCCATGGTCCTTTTCCTCGGGTGTTTGTGGCTCACCTTTGGTCCCAGACTAATGTCCCACAGTCCTGCTTCCTTCTGTTTATACAGAACAGTGAAGCATGTATGGCCAGTATGTCCAGATCCTCTGTGTGCATGTGTCACTATGTGTGTGCATGAGTGTATATGCACATATACGTGCACACAGTCTCCATAGGTTTAGGGATCCATTCAGCCAATTAACATTTGCTTTCCTGCTGTAAGAAAGATATCATTTATATCTTCAAATATTCCCAAAAAAGCAAAAAAGAAAATAAACCCTTTTCTAGATCCCCCGAGACTCATTACACAGGCCTGCAGGGGCCGGTGGCAGGGAGGGCCTCTGCATGCTGTGCAGGGCTCTGGTTGTGCTCTGGGGCACCCGCGTGTCCCCGGAGAGAGCCTCTGCTAGTCCTGCCTGTGCGGCTCCCAGAGGCTACACTGAACTTTCCAGTTTGTTGCTCTTAAAGTCTTGATTTGAGGTTTTTCAAAGTACAAACCCAAAAAACCCATTTCTTGATTTGCCACGGCTCAACACACCTTGTAGACAGGGCCCACTGCAGCTACGCAGTGCCAAGTGTAGACAGGGCACGCAGCAGGTGCTGCTCCATGGCTCCTGGTGAAAGCCAAGAGCTCACTCGCCCTAGTTTCTGGAAGAACAGGCCCCCACCTGCGCTCCTACCCACTTCTTCTTTGCTAAGTGAATGGTAGCTGAGTCACTGGAGCCAGGGTATCGGATGCCCCCGGGTGCCAGTTATGTGTCTTCTCTGGAGCAGCACAATCCTGGTTATTTCAGCAGCAAAGCAGTGCTGGGCACCAGGAAGCCCCGCCGGGAGTCAGCTTCCGATGCTTGCCTGTCACGGCCCTAGGCCCTCAGCAGAACCTACAGACCTCTATCCATTGCCTCCTTCTCTGCTCCTGACCAGGGCTCAACAAGAAGCGAGCATCGCGGAGTCCACAAGGCAGTGGCGTTCTGTCATCTTCATCTGTCTCTTCCTACCTGAGGCGCCGGGAAGTTTCTGGGACAAAACAAACAAAAACTGAACGTGAGCCACATCCAGTAAGGCGCATGCAAGCACACACATGCATGCGCACATGCGCTCAAAATTAAGAACAGATATGCAAACTAGATGTCCTTTCACATGTATTAGTCTAAGAAGGTGCAGTCTGAAAAATTCCTTGGGATCTACAATCACCATAGCACTCATTTGGTTTGGATATTAAGCAAGATGGTGACTTAGTTACTCTTCTCTTGTTGCTGGAACAAATACCCAACCCTCAAAATGAGAGAAGGAAAGGTTTATGTAGCTCCCAGTTCCTGGAGGTTTCAGTCCATGCTTGTCTGGCTCCAAGGCAGAGCAGCTCATGGCAGAGAACAACCTTTCATGGCGGTGGTAAAGAGCAAGAGAGCAAGAGGAGGAGTAGCAGCAGCTCAAGCAGCTAACTTCTCTCCCCTCCTTACATTGTAATGCAAATCACCTGCCCCAGGGCAGGCACAGCACCCCCACCCACAGTAATCAGTCTCAAACTCCAGTTCCATGACTGCATGAGGCTTTGGGGGGACACCTGTACACAAACCATAACAACCAGCAAGATATTCCTAAACATCTGATCCAAAATTTATTCTGGGACTCAGAGGGTGTCATCTTCTTCTCTGTGCTTCTCCCTTCACAGGGTTCAGCTGAGCCCCATTTTCCCCACACATCTGGATGCAATGAAAGTTGGGCATCAGGGGAGGAAGGGGAGGATCTGCCAGGGCACCTCACCTTCCCGGACTCCCTGGTTCTTCTCGGTCAGGTCCTCGACATCAATCTCCTTTGTATCCTGTACGTTAAAAATTAGAATAGCTCAGTGGACTAAAGCACCCGTTTAGATAGATGCAGGGACCAGGGCTCGATCCCCAGTGTGCGGTCCCCATTCCCAGGGCACGCTGAGACCGAGAATGAGACTGGGCACCTGCCTACGGGGTGAAGGAAGAGAATTGAACTGGTCCCCTCCCCCACTCAGAACTTTCCCTCTCCTTGGAATAAGTCCACCCCTTGGGGTTACAGATAAATTTAGGGAGACAGAAGACTCTGACTTGTGGCTGACTACGGAGGTCCAGCCTGGTTTGGCCTCAGTTGAACTTGGGCTTTTGCCATGGGGACCAAGTCCCTTCCTCTGAGGAGAGCGACATGAGTCGTAAATGAAGATGAGAAACAAGACCTGGATCTCCTGCAAGCCGGCCCTCCCTCGGGAAGGCCGCCAGCCCGCCACAGGCCTCCTCTCTGCGTGGAGCAGAGGAAACCTGGGAGGTACTCGGACATCAGAGCTTGCTTGAAGATCAACCTTCCTGCTCTTGGGGTTGCGTCCTTCCTGGGTGCGCACAGCTTCCCATGTGGTGGCTTCGTGTTGACGCCCAAGAGAAGGCTTCCTGTCAGGAAAGCTTGCCCCGGGCTGTGGCGAGGTTCTTAGTCATCACAGAAAAATCTGATCAGGCCTCATTTTAAGGAGGGAAAAGAAATGCTCTTGTGTGGTTTAGAAACATCTTTCACAGGCAGGATGGGAACAATGGGGTTTTCTGGCTCAAGTGAATAAACTCCCTCCTCCAAGTTCAAGTCAACATAACATGAACTGCCTCCAGTGTTAAACACATGGATAAAAACACCGTCCAGCAGGAGCTCGCCCTGAGCCGGACCTTTCAGTCTCACTGTCAAGTTTCGGGATGATGCGGTCTCACTCGTGCAGCGAAGGTGCCAAGCCCTGTTAGTGCTAGACCGCCCCAGACCGGCAAGTGCCCTTGCCCATCGTAACCCCTCCCCAGCTGTCTTTTCAGAGACCTGTGCTTTTTCATTTGAATCGCACTTCTATGGGGAGAAGGGCCCTGAGTCTCCTCAAGGTAGCTGTGTCTCAACTGTCCTTCATGGGTTAAGTAGCTGAGTCTGGGGTAAATCAGGCTCCATCCCAGGAACAGAGCCGAACGCTTTCTCTGAGGCAGGCAAAGAAAACCCGGAGAGGCAGTGACCACACTTGGAGAAGTCTGGAATTTCTCAAGGCTTCCCTGAGAAGTGATTTTTGGAGAGGTAGGAGGTAGTGGTAGTAACCTGGGAGAGCACCCAGAGATCGAGGTGCGCCCCACCCAGTCCCATGCTGCATCTGTGCGTTCTCTTACCAATCTGCTCATAGGATGTCCACTCCCCATGTCCCAGCATTCTCTATACCCTAGGGGGCCAACCAGGCTGCATGGGAAAGGCCTACCCTACAGTCCTATGACCTGAATTAGGCCCATCTGAGTCTGGGAACACTTTACATTTGGCCAACGAAATGGTTTTATCATCATGCAAGGCCATGTGGTTATTTAGGACAGCACTATTGAGGCCTTCAGACACAACCACCCTTTTCTTTCTCATTTTCTGCTTGATTAACCTGAGAGGGAGTTCTGTATTGAATTTGAACACATAGTGCTAACGGTGGTCCACAGCATCAAGCTGGACAAGGGTTGGGGTTGGTGAGGCTGTGGACATCTTTAGCCCCTCCTAAGCCCTTGTTGGAACTGAATCCCCACTGTGAGGTACGAGATAGAAACGTTGTCCAACCGTGGTGGTTAGATGCCTTGGGAAAGGGACACAGATCAAAGCCCCTGTGCCAAGGCCTAATGGCAATGTAAGAGGGGAAGAGAGAGAGAGGAGACACCCCTGTCCCTCCTGCATGATTCCCTGCTCCACCCTGGGTCTTAGCCAGCCAAAAGGCATCACCAGGTGCTGTCCCTGAACTTGGCCTGAATTGTGAGGCAGGCTGACCTCCCCTCTCTGTAAGGCCCCTGGTCTATAATGTTGCATTCCTAGTAATGGTAAAGGGAACAGGACAGGACTGGTCCTGCTCCTTCACAGGTGTGGTTGGTGTGAAGACCCCCGGGGCTCACCCTTCCCCCTGCCAGCCCATGCTTCTGAGACACACAGCAGAAGACAACCTCTGTAAACTGTTTCCAGTCTCCTAAAATGTGAATGGTTTTTTAAAAAGTTAAAGAGATTGTTTTAATTATGCTGAATTGATTTTTTTCATTAGTCCAAGGGCTTATCTACAGAAAATAACCTGCAGAGACCCTCACAGCCCTGTGCTTGTGCTGGAGCGGCTCAGGTTGGTGCTGGCCGTGCACCCACGCCTTGCAGGGGTCGGAGGCCTGGGCTTGTCCCTTCTCTGCGGGGCCACCTGGTGCAATGCTTGTGGCTTGTCTTGCCCAGAGACCCTGAAGTGTGTCATGGTCAGATCTCACTGACTGCTCACCAGGACGTGATCCATGCGTTTATTCATCTTATTTGTAATGAGAAGGCCAGGTGCGGAGGGTGCTTGTGAGCTGCTAAAACCAGGCCCACAGGTGACCAAGTTGTGGGAAATGCTCACATAAATGATTCCATCATCCAAGAGCAGGGGGGATGCCAGAGGGTTGCTGTCCCTGCCGGACACTGCATGAGGTGGGAGAAGCCCATTCCTCGGTGCTACAGAGCTCCTGGGGACCAGTCTATGCACCAGGTGGTAATGCGACGAGGACCAGGCTCCGCTCTTCGCGTCTGCCAGGTTCTGTGCCCCGGGCCTTCTCCTGAGCTTTGTGTCCCTAATACACTCAGTGCCTGGGACCCCGCAGTCTCCTCCTAGGTGCAGGTGGCAAAGCCGTGTCCACTTTCAAGGGAAAGCCGGGAAGACAATGGCCTTTTGACATGAAGTCATAGCATTTGAACTGGGAAAGGCTGAGGCAGCACTGAGAGCGAGTGAGTGTGTGAGTGTGTGTGTGTGTGTGTGTGTGTGTGTGTAGAAGTGGGCTCTGTTACACTCCGAGACCCCTCAACTCTGCTCCTGAAGATGCGGCTATAGCTCTCCAGGTGACCTAGGTGACAAGCAAGCCCAGTGCATCCTGATGAGAAGCTTGTGACCAACTAATATGACAAATGAATGAAATGAAAGCTTTTAGAACCTGTGGCGTGAGTCAGACCAGCATGGCCAGCGGCACAGTCCCAGCTCAGCAGACCTGGCAGCATCAGCACCTGTGGCCCTTTGCAGGGCTCTGGTGTGATATTTGATCTACTTGAGGGAGAAAGGTGACAGGCAGTCTCACAGGTTGCTTCTGATGACGGGAATTGACCAGCAACAGGCAGCTCCCCAGTGATGATGCCAGTGCCCTCTGGAGAGGGTGTGGGGCCTGGGGGAAATGGTTATGCACCTGCATGGGTGAGTGTGGTGTGAGGGGAACGCTGATGGCCTCTGGATCAATTGGTCCCAGGCAAGGTGCGACTGTGGCCTCTGCAGGTCTCCTCCAGAGCAGGCTGGCCTGTGCCATGTGACAGCAGGACCCACGTGCCTGGCCCAGGCCTGGCTTTTATGCTGTGGTTAGTCCATCTTGAGGTCTTTGTCCTTTCCTGCTGCACAGGGTTAACCTGCAGGAGACCCTGGCCTCGCCCACGATTCCCAGATGGCAGTGGCCTTTCGGGAAAGCCAGGCCAGAGCCGGCATGTGTCATTGTCCACCACGTCTGTCTTAGTTATTTTTCTCTCATTGTGCAACAAAATACCTGACACTCAAATTAAAGGGGGAAAAGTTTATTGAGCCCGGTTTGTGGAGGTCTCAGTCTGTAATCAAGTGGTTCCAAGGCAGGGTCGTGTGGCACAGGGGCCACAATCCAAGGAGCAGGAGACAGCAACAGCAAAAAAAGCAGAAAGGGGGAGAACAAGCTGTCTTTCCTTCCTTATACTGCAAGCAGGCTCCCCTACAGGGATGAGGGAAGTGGTGGGGCACTCGCACCCTGGCCCCTGGCCCTTTGCTGAGCTTCTCGGGTTGACACAGTGAACACCACCTTAGAGCTTCAAGGGCGGGTCCTCTGCACCCCAGGATGCAGAGCTGTGAGTGACTTAGTTAAGCCTCTAGACTCCTCAGGTTGACACAGTGTATCACCCATAGCAATATCTTGCTGTTAGGCTGGAACCTGCCAGACTGGGGTCACCGCTTGGGACCTGACACTCAAGTGGGCTTTGTGGTTTGGACATCCATCTGGGAGCGCACCTTGCAGGCAGCCCCCGCCTGGCTGTGCTTCCACAGCTCAGATCCAGCTGGCCAGCACAGACAGCTGCAGAAGTTCACGCATGCATTCCCTAGATGGGCAGAAGACACGACGCGTGCAGAGAACAGTGCAAGAATTGGCAAGGTTGAGAACCAAGTGGCGGCCAAGACAGGCGGAGCTGTTTCTGCTGCACCCACAGGTGGCCAGAGAAGTGTGGCCCTGTCAGGGCAACAGGCCCAAGGCTTTTCCAAAGCCAGCCCTGAGGAATCTGGTATGATTGCACTTGGTTCATAAAAGCACACGTTTGAATAGCTGCTTCCATACAGCAGAAGAAAATGGCTGAATATAGAAAAAGTGCGCAGGGCAGGCGTGGTGGAGCAAGGCACCATGCAGGAAGAGCAAAGGCGTTCTGTGCGGAACAGCCCACGTCTCCATCCTCCTCTGACTCTGGATTGTGGAAACGCCTTAAAACCAACTCTGCTTTAACCACATGCCTGACTAAGGCTGGCACTTAGCTGTAGCAAAGCTCCATGTGGCCATCAGGCAAGAGCCTTGCACGAGGCACGCGGCATGCGCCATGACCAGACGCCTCCAGCTGGGACGGGGG